>JANIJG010012063.1:50623-68181 GCA_024611175.1 Megaceryle torquata | reverse complement strand
GGCTTCTCTCAGGAGAAACAAACAAAAACTCCCAACAGATGTTAGAAAATAATAATAATAATAATAATAATAATAATAATAATAATGGCATGTCATTTAGTTAGCCTCAGAAAAATGGAAAGTGGAAGGACTACTGCCAGGATACCAAGCAAATTATTTATAATTCCTTTCATACAGCATTTGTTCCATGGGCAAAGCTGTTAGTGAATGTACCAACCAAGTAGAACCTCGAGGTCTAGTTTTGAGAGGGGGAAGTTAACTAGTAAGACAGAGAGACCATGCCCAGGAATATTTCATCAGACTCCATCATGTCCCTGAATTTTGCTCATCAATTTTGGTATACAGTCAAAATCACTGAAAAGTACTGATCTGCAGAGCAATCTTTTAATTAACTATTTTCTGTAACATTACTCCATCTGTACTTAGAGCTAACGGCCTGTTCAGTGAATTTAGCACTATCTCAATTTTCAGAATGCATCAGTATCCAAAGCCCCTATTACTGCCCTACGTCACTATCTGCTTATTTAGAAGAAACTGACGGACTCCTGATTAATAATAAACACATCAGATTCCTAATAAAACTCACTCATTTATAAGATGATGCCAGATCTTCCAAATTTTTCCAATTGAACACCTGACAAAAATGAAAAGTCAGTTCTGAGGCATCAGTATTTTAGGCAAAAGTGGTAATTTATAAAAGCAAGAATACATGATAAACATGACCTTTTATCTGTGAATACTGGCTGAGTATTGCCATGCAATTATTTTTGTTCCTGAAGTAACTGTTGTTTTTCAACACGTTAGGAACTGCACACAAAGAACCTACTAGCAGTTTATTTAAGTATCAAGTTCAAGCATTTGCTGGCACACGAGCTCATCGCTGTCACTGTACAACTGGAGCGTTTTGAGGTTAAGTAAGGTTGAATCTCATTACACTGGCCAGAGGTAGTAAAGAGTTGGACCTGTTTCAACCATCAGGCGCCCATCATTTGCCATCCTAAACAGTAAAAAGTTAGTATAGTTTCTGTGATTGCTTTAAGTTATTAACTGTTAGACACTTTTTTAGACTTATCTCTGTGGTATAAAGCGTTAAGAACTTTTGTTTAGTTTGTCCTCTCTTCTTCATTCTTCAACTGTTAACAAAAGTATTAGACGTCAGAAGAGAAGGGGACAGAAAACAATACACTTTAAAAACATCTGAAAATGTTCAAGCTCAGGACAACCACATAATGCAAAACAGGCAAAAATTGTCTGCAAATATCAATTAATATTTCTGATACTTCAGAAAAAAATGCTATTTTTTGTGAGCATCTCTTTTTTTTTCTTCTTTTTTTTTCTTTCTTGTTTTTTTTTTTCAGGCAAAAAAATCAGCTCTGATCATAGGAAGGAGCTTCACAGTGTAATATGTATGAATACTCAGAAATCCTTTTCATATTGGAGAGACTTGGAAGGTCAGAGGGCATAGCACCCTCTCCCAAAGCAGCTCTGGCTGCTGTTCTATAATGAGCTTTCATAATCTGCAACTGGTAAATTTATTAGGTAAATGTTTTTAAAGGGAGGGAAAAGAAGTTCAAAAATTGCCAAATGTGATGAAGAAAGCAGCATGAGGTAATGTTTCAGAAATTTTCTGACATTACAGACAATACTAAAAGATGACCATTTCCTTTGACTGTTTTACTGCCCCAGGCACCGATGCAAGTCGCACTATTTCTCCCAGTTATTTTACTGGTTCTGGTTATTGCTCTCAGTTTCTACATTGGAAGTGCCACTCCTGATAAATCATGACCTACTTAACTGACATAACTATGGGCAGTATTATAGAAAGCCAATTCAAAAGGACTAAAGCACAAGATCACTCCTATTGCTTTTTTTTTTTTTAAATTCACTGTAACTTCATTGAACTCGTATTACTGACTATTGCAGAGAGTAAAGAAGTGAGAAGGAAATGGATTTTACTGTGGAGAAATAGCTACCTCAGAACTAGCAACTACTTAAACCTCAAATGACTATAAGCTCACAGCAGGTCCAGTGCATTTCAACGTGTAGCTACATTTTAATTTCCTTAAACCACAGGACCTAAGTCACAGTTCCAGTAGTGTCTGGAGTGAGATAGTCTGTGCTGATAATGATACAAAGTTCTATATCCTGCAGTTTCTGAATGTGTGGTATGCCACAGGAATTTCACACAATCAAGACCATGATGCCCCTTTGCTTGTACAGGGTTAATACCTTCAAAGGTAGTAGTTTAGTTGTCATTTTTGCACTTAAATGAATGCACTCTCTTCTTTCTGAGTAACAAGAGTATCCTGCACACCACTGGCCTCCAAAACCATTTCCCTTCTTCCTCCCACCTTTCTAGGCTTTTTTTTCAATTTCCTCTCAACAATCTAATGATGATTCTAGTTGATCAAGACATGATGTCTAACCTGTTTAAATCTCTTGCACATTGATCTTTCCCCATGATGATAAATACTCTTTTTGAAGCACACTCCCCAGTCTATCTCCCACAGCTACCTGCACAATCCCTAAAGAACATTCTCTATTTGCACTGAAGGTAATTATGCTACTAAAACTTTTAGATTGATATGTATAACTAGGAATTTATTTGAACCTCATTATTGTAGTTCTTATCATTCTTATCCTAGTGTTCTGGTTGAGCAACCAAGTCACAGTATAAATGGTAACGTGCACAGGATGAGGAAAAGCAAGTTCACAACCTCACTTAAGTGGTCATGTCTCCTCAAATTCCCTTCATTTATTTACATCCTGCTCTTCCAACAGGTAAAAATTAACCAGCTAACGAATTAAAAATGTATTAAATTACAACCATGAAAAGTATAAAGAAAGAAGCAGCTGTTGAAGACTACTCAAACTCATATAAACCTGTGTTTTGACTGTATGGTTTTTCATACTCTTGAGCTTAATCACCTACAACTGAATAATACCACAACCATTCTCTACTGTTACTCAGTGGGGAAGCAGAAAATTTCAAGATGATATCCACCAGTTTGCAATTAACAAACAAAGTTAATTGTTGTTTTGCCTTCCACACACACATCACACCAACTGCTCTCTAACACAACTACCCCAGGGTCTGGAATCCATTCACAAAGTTGATAGTTAAAGCAAGCACATGTAATTATTTTTCTTATTTATTTACTAATTTGATTGCCTTTTTTTTTTTTTTTCTTTTTCCCCAGTATCATTAACAAATTATGTTCTGGTCAGTAATATCTGTGACCATTCTATCCTTGCAAATCACCAAGTACCTATTTTATGCAATGTAAAAATCTATGTCCCACCTATTTCAAGATGTTTAAGGTGTTTCTGCTGTTCATAGTGTTTTTCAAATTCGCTGACAGATTGTTAAACTAAATCTGCCAGTTTGTTTCTTATCAAAAGCACTTGATGCCTTTAAGCTTCTCCAGCCCTTTCACTTTCCTGTATTGATTCTGATTTCCTTTCTTTATGCATTTATCTGACTGGGATGTAAGGGAAGAACAATTCTTTGGTCAGTTAATAACATATATAATTATCCAAAAGGCAGCAAATAATGTGTTAATTTTGAACTACATATAGTCTGTAAACCAGAATGTACTTAAAATTTGTAATGCTTATTTTACGTTGCTAATGCTTGCTGCTGGAGTTGTACATTTCACACTTTTTATTCTTTACAGATAAGATTTCCATAAAGCTTCAGCAGCAGATGATACCAATACATTATAAAACCAAGACAGACAATTCATAGGCTTATAAACTCACCTGCTTTTACATCCTGGTTAAATCGACAGTATTTCGAGTGCTCAAGCAGGGGTAGACATTGCTCAATAGGCGTCCAAACATATGTCTCTGGACATAACAAGTCAGAGGGCCTGTACTGACCCTAAAAAGGAGAAAAAGAAATTAAAATAAATAAATAAAGTAGTCAGATCAGTTGCACAAGAAGATTCTGGCTACAGCTTCATAGATTTTCCTATAAACAAGGAATAATTTTAATCTAATCTACACTAAATGAGTCAGAAACAGCTTCACTGAAATCACAGACTTACTTCTTCAATGATTTCAGCACCATCTCAGGAATATAAACTTAACCTTGGCACTTGAAGAAAATGTAAAATTAATGTAACACATTTTTACAGTGTCCAAGATGAAATGGAAAAGTTTTGGCTTTGCTTACTGAAACTCTGTATTTAAGCTATCCTCTAGAGTTCCACTGAGCTGGTGCCGACACTAAAAAACTCAGCACCTCCTCCCAAAGCAGCTTGTCTCAAGTGTTGGTAATTCTAGCAAATAATAGAGACCCCCCCCCCCCAAAATCTAATATCAAAAAAACACTTAATAGTGAGTAGGGTGCTATTTTTAGTGCATTAGTGATGAAGCATTTTGTTCATTGCTACTTAAATACTAACATTTTCTTTCTAATTCATTGAGCTTTTCCTGGAGTAGCTTACAGGTAATGATTAGTAAAATTCTACCTTTTATTTTTTGATTTATTAAAAAGATAATCTTTGCAGACATTCCCAGAAACTAAACAGCCATAATTATTTTCCCTTTAGCTACAGGGAAAATCACCACCTCAGCAATAACAACCTCTTCTAATCAGATCTCCATTTAAAATAAGATTATTCATCAGCCTATAACTTAAGTCAAAAATCTATCTTTGAGTCATTATTCATTTAATACATACCCTCTCAACATTCAGAGCCATAAGAGGGCAAAATCAAATTAATTTTTAAACTGAAAATTTATTACATCTATCAGCTTGAAAAACAGACATTCAGTAAATTCAAGAAGTTTAAGGATCTCAATTATAAAGGTCGTGAAGCAACTGGGTGTTCTAAGAAGTCACACTGAAGCTGATACAATTATGAGTCTTGCATATCAATTACGTTAAATAGGTACTAAGATGATCATCTGGACATGAAGTGAATTTTTTTCCCCCCCAATACATACTATGAAAAAAGGCACAGTCATTATCTGTGCTGCTTCCCAAACACTGGTCATCTTAATTCAACAGCACTTGGCCTTTTTTCAGTGAGACTTCCCAATACTTTTTATTCTCTTATCGTTCAACTCTTCACAATATTTACAGTAGAATTCATTTTTGTGTATTTCCCACCAACTTTTAATTCTTGAGTTAGAAATACAAAAATTATTGATAAAAATAAATTCATAACTGTCCACATTAAAAAAAAATAAAATAATGAAACCACAACCAAGCCTCGTGCAGAACCTTGTCAAATACCTGATGTACCTTTCTGAAATAAATCTGTATGACTGATTTTCTCATTTGAAAAACATTCCAGATTGACTTGTAACTACCATTGTTGCTTTGTTTGGAGTTGGATTTTGTGGTGGGGTTTTTTTGCTTGTTTTTTTCAGGGGTTGGGGATTTTGTTTTGTTTGTTTGTTGGGTTTTTGTTGTTGTTAATTAAATGCAAATTTCTATATTAAGTGAAAACAAAACTCCTCTAATTCCATGAAGAAGCCGAAACCTCAAGGCCTTAGAAAATCCTCTAAAGCCCAAGAATGGAAGTGACATTATTAAACAAACTGCTTTGAAATGTTACGCTATCTAAACAGAAATAGTAGAAAGGTATGCGAAAGTAATGCTTAAAGAACACTTTTAGTTAGCATTACTCACACGAAACAGTTTAAGGACTTGGAGAAAAAAAAAAATAGGACTTTTCAGTAGGAAAAAAAAGATTTTAAAAAAGACCGTAATTACTTGTTGATTTAAAGACATTTTCTCATGTGGCCAAGAGGGCAAAATAGCCAAGTAACAACCTTTCAGAGTTGTCACTTAAGCATAGAAAATATAAGGTGGCAATTTAGCATTGCCTAGTAGCACGGATATGCTCATGGCTATAAGTAAAGAGTGCTCAGCCACTTAAGAGATTTGCTAGAAGATACTGCCCCTGTATCTTGAAATGTATCACACTTCTGAATCCCACATGTGAAAACCATATAACTATGCAGCCCTATTCTAAATCTCCTAACAACTTCTATAATGTCATAAAATGGGATATATAAAATTAACTGCACTGCAGCATTACTAGTTTGGTTATAACAAAAAAGAGCTTCTTTAGCACTGAGCAAAACAGCAGTGGGGAAAAATTGGTTATTCAATCCATCACTGTATAGTCAATATTTACTGTGGGCATCAAAATATCCTACTTAGGAGGGGAAAAAGAAGAAATAATTCTGAGGTCAGCTCCTTTAGATGTTTTCTTTCCCTAAAATTTAAATAAATTTCCCTGAAGATACATAAGGATGAGGTGAGGACACATCACAGACAGGGTCGCACAACGTAATTATAGGTAAAAATTAAACAAGCCATTGATGCTCTTCAATATCCTCCCTTTCTAAAAGTATTCCCAAACATACTAGAAGATATTTATCCCATAAAGGCACAACTGGTTAAACCCACATCCCATGACTAATTCCATGGAGGAAGTGGGAACACAGAAAAATACTGAGTTGAGTTCCCTAATAAACAGCATTGGTATTTGTGACGATATTGATAGATTTAAAAAGGAATCCACAGAATGTGTTAAATCAAAAGCAGTAACTTTTAAGGTCTTTTGTTAAAACTTAACCCTTCTCCCTTAAACTCTTGCTCTCAATTTATTTACCTTCTTAAAAATGTTTAAAACCTCAATATGAAAATCAACAACTAGAATCCACCTCACTTTCCCCCCACCCCACCTCCTCTCTTTATTCCTGGACTGTGAAAAAATCTGAACCTGAAAACCCAGCCTCATTTTGCCTCGCCCTGTAAAGGAGCACCTGTACTTGAAGAAAAATGTTCAAGTCTCATCATTCACTCTAAAATGATTACATTGTCTAAAAAAATCCTTAAATACCTCTAAGCATATTATTTATACTCCTTCCTATTCCTAATATTGCTGATTTGCAGTACACACCCAACACAAATCCAAAATAGAAAGGGGATCTCCAGAAGGGAACTGCTGCAGAGCTATTTATTACAGTTGAACAATTTCATCAGATTTGCAAAACTGGTTTTGAAAATCATTTCTCTTTGGCTTCAGATTAAATTAGCCTACATTTCAGAAGTAATTCTCTCTACAGTAAAGTTCCACAACAGAAGACATTTTGCTTTCTTGTATCTCATAATCTAAAAGCTCTTGCACAGTAGCACTGTTTATGCTGTCCAAACCATCTTGGGAATACTTAACTACTTGACTTTCAACACAAAGTATCACTTTACAGACCATCCCTAAGCACTTGTCTTATGTTTCAGCTTCTTAAATCCAATACCACCTGCTGATGAAATGCATTCTGTCAATATACAGCAATGGCACATATGTCTGTCTGTGCATTTTGTCAAGAAATATCCAAGAAGACATAAATCATGGTATTTTGAAATGTTTTTCGGAATAAGAAAAAAATACTTTTGTCTAAAATGTCATTATTTTTGATGCTGCTTAAAACTTTAGCTGACGTCCAAAACCACCCTTCTTGAGACAGATTCTGAGCTGTTGCAACGTAGCAGACACCCCGGGTACCAGATATCCATGGTATAGTCAAATACCCCATCTCAAACAGCCCTCAAAAGAAAATACTCAGTGAAGACCAAAAGAACAGCATAACCATGTAGCGTTACTCTGCCAATACTCTTTACCTCCAACAATTTGCAATACAGATCCTTCCACAACCAGGTAACTTCAGTTATAATGCATTTTGTCATTCAATAATCCTAAACAACCGGTTAGATTTACTTCAGTCCGCAAACTGTAGGTCTGTTTGATGACCATTCCTATCCCTAGACCAGAAATGCAGTGAACAATCGTTGCCTTATCACCACGCTACTCGTGATTTTAAAACAAATATGGTACCTTCATTATTCTGACGGGACCTAAATTCTTTATGCATCCTCTTACATAAGGTATTGTATACCTTTAACCATCCTAGTGAATAGGTCTTCATTCCAATTTTGCTTTCTCTCATTTGAATCAGGGGGAAAACATCCCAACTGCATTATTCAAACAATAGGAGAGCACAAGGTATAATAAAGATATAAAGAAAACCACAGGAAAAAAAATAAATGCATTTTTATAAACATCTGACTAATCTACCACAGGATTTGATTAAAAAGCAATACTGAAAATTAATACAGCTAAGAAATTCCTGAGTGCATGGTTTCTTCTACCAAGTCGACCTATTGCAATATAAATGTGATTGTTTAATAAAAAATACCTCCAAAATATTTTATTTACACTAATGTTTCAGGCATTTTTCCTTCTATATAATAGAAAATAAAGTGCCTTTGAGGTGCTTTCCCTTATACACTTACACAGGCTGAATTTTAATTGGAAGCTTCTGGAAATATATTTTACTGTAGGGCTGTCAAGACTAAATTAATACTTCACACCATGGTATTTTTTGTTTTAGAGTTTCCAAATTGGAATCAACCAGAACTTCTCTGAACTTTTGTTCCACAGGAAGGGCGAAGGTTTTAATGAGACTTTAGTCTGGAGATTACTTTTTAAATATTTTGTAAAATCTGAGGGATTTGGTAAGCACTTGAGATGAAAAACAGCAGCAGAGTTTGTTTTTGTAGTCTAAGTAAATTTTAAAACTTAAAGCTACCAAGAAAGAAAATAGTCTCAACAATGAAGAAGGTCAAGCACCAGTAGCACTGCAAAAACAAAATAGGAAGGTTAAATACACATTTAATTCTTTTATCGGGTACGGTTTACATCTGTATTCTATTTTTTCACAATAAACCCATTGATCTTTTATTAAAAGTGAATTAAGACTGCCTTCATCTCCACTTCCAGTCACCGCTTAGAGAGAAGCTCTCAGGCTACGTAAACAAAGTAACCCCAAATTATCAACAGCAATCCATTAGAGTGAGGCAGCACAGCCCAAGAAAGACTGCAGGTTTATTAAATTCAGTCTTTTCACTGAAAGACAACCCTGTTGGAATCCCATCAGCAAAGTACTACAGCAGACCCTTGCTCCCTGATTTCATTACGTAAACACAAATAGACTTTATCGATCCTCGGGAGAGTCCTTTGCAAGTAACTGGAACCTCTGCGTTTGCAGGCAGGGAGGTTGGACCGCACCACGCTGCGCCCGTGCGGTGAAGCCAGCGCCGGCGAGGACAAAGAGCTGAACATCTGAATCCGGTTGTATTTCCAACCATCCACACTTGCTCACATGGGATCCAGCTGTGGATCCAAGAAAAGAACCAAAAAAAAACCCAAAACAAAACAAACCCCAAAACAATCCACCCCAAAACAACCTACCTAATTTTACTCCCATTTCATAGTCACTTTATTTTAAAAACTTTTTTTTAATTATCAAAATCCCTCTAAGATGAATAGATATGGTTATAAACCAAGTAGCTTTATTTATCAGCAAGAGATGGCTGGATTTATCATCAGATTTATAGATTTATCATCAAAAAGTATTCAACATCCAAGAAAATATATACCAAAGAGGAGTTAAAACAGAATCATAGACTGGTTTGGGTGGGAAGGGACCTTTCAAGGTCATCTGGTCCAACCCTTCTGCACTAAGCAGGAACATCTTCAACCAGATCAAATTGCTCAGAGCCCCATCCAACCTGACCTAGAATGTTTCCAGGGTTGGAGTTTCTACCACCTCTCTGGGCAACCTGGGCCAGTGTTTCACCACCCTCAGCGTAAAAAATTTCTTCCTTATATCTAGTCTAAATCTCCCCTCTTTTAGTTTAAATTCATCATGCCTTCAGCCAATGTATTCTTTGTGGGTAACTCAATAAGTAACAAGTTGGATTTAATCATGAAGTCCAGTTACATGTGCAGCCTGCCTAATACTCCAGCGCTAGTCTCCAAAAAGTTGATTTTATCCAAACTGCAAACTTCAAATTAATGATGAAATCAACATTTCTAGAACCCCCAAGCTGCATTCTTGTGAGCTTAGCCACCTTTCTGTTTTATTAAAGAATAATGCATTGTAATCCTTAAAAGACATTACAAATAATAACCAAATTCAGTTTGGAGCTCACAGAACTCAAATTACTTTAGAGGAGTATATGAAGTGCTCATCCTTCCTCTTCAAGAAGCTGTGCTGATTCTCATTCTTTTAGTTACATTATCACAGGCACAAAACCTGTGTTAAAGGGAATTTTACAGGCCAGCCAGGGAGCTGTGATGCACCTTCCAACACATCTCAAACACTGAAACTCAGAGCAAACACCCACTTCTCCTGTATTGCTTGGTTTTCCATAAGGGAAATGTAAACATCATGTGAAGTTGTATTTCAAATAGAAGTCCACCACCACCACCTATTTAGGTCAGTTAATTTGTTATGACGTTACTTTTTTTACTCTTTTCTTTAAATGTGCCCCAACAATCTTTAAAAGGACTGGCCAAAGCAATGGTATAATTTACCCACTGCTGCCTCTCTTCTGTTAATTTCCAAATTCACTGTCAAGGATTTACAGAAATAACTAATGATAAGCTGCTTCCAGGAGAAAATGGCACTCGTTTCCTACATGTTTTGTGAAACAAACAGTTTCCTATAAATATTGACTACATGTTCATGCTCTGCTGTTCTTCACTAAATACAGAAAATTCTGTTTCCGAAGGTTTTCACTGGGTCCCTCAGATAAATAAAATATGTCAGGTAAGTGTAAAACAGATTAAGATAATAGATAAAAGATGAAAAGGAAGACGGCCAAGATTTATGCACAATATCCTATTTGATGCCATCATTTGGCCATTAACTGCCTATATGCTTTTAACCTACCACAAAAAATGGAATTAAATTATGTTTATCATAAATTTCACTCAGATCTGAAGTAAATCTAAGTACTTCATTTGCTTAAGGCAGTCTGCTCAGAAGCATTTACAAAGAAATACTTTCCCCCCACCTCAAAATGCTTTCAGAAAGTATTACCCTTTCCTTGTGTTCACATCATGCTACTCCTGGGAATCTTCTGAATTGTCTGGATTCTGCTATCTTTGTATCTCAGTGTACACTCTAAATAGCTGATTTCACCTTGTCCTCTTCCATAAAAATAATCTGAAATATTTAACACTTTTGATACTGGAAAGCAGTCAACAGGTGTCTGAAAAGGCTCACAGACTGCTAGAGAAAAAAACTGCTTTCCAGTAAGGAAAAGGGGAAAAATGTGGGACTTCCCCCTCCTTTAGTCTCTAACTGTCCAGCTCTTCTTCCTTCTTTCATATGCCAGTATTATCTTTCCCTCTACTCATTGAGAATAACATGTTAAGGGAAGCTGTGGATGTTTCTGCCAAGCTATAAACTGCTGCACATTAATATACAAACCCGTCATCAGCAAGATCCAAGATGTCAACCAAGCGCTGCTGGAGATAACATACATCCACGACCATACTCAAACCTGATCCCAGTATCCTCTCTAAAACCGATGTATTAATGAAGGAGGTAATGCTGGTTTCAAGTTTACAAGTTAACAGTAATTAGCATGCTCAAGAGACTTTTGCATCACTCCCGTAGAGGACTGCTGCAAACACAAGTCGTGTGTGCAGGGCGGGTCTTCATCAGCTCTGTTTTAACAGCTTGGGATGCAACTGGCCAGACCTAAAGATAAGACACAGCTTTGGGCATATTCTGTCAACCACTTCCAAGTGTTGATCTCTCCTCCAAGACTTCTTGTCAAGAGTGTGTTCTTTTTCATTTATAAAGACTGGTAAAAGTGAGAAGTTTCCATTGTTCTAAGTAACTAAAGCCACTCTATCTGAAGTCACCGTATAAAAGCCACTAAAATACACTATGGCTGCATTAAGGAGAATGTGACCAGCAGGTCGAAGGAGGTCCTCCTCCCCCTTTCACCTCTACTCTGTCCTAGTGAGGCCACATCTGCAGTATTGTGCCCGGTTCTGGGCTCTCCAGTTCAAGAGAGACACGGAGCTATTGGAGAGAGTTCAGCAGAGGCTATGAAGAAGCTGAGGGGACTAAAGCATCTCTGTGCTAAGGAAAGGCTGAGAGACGTGGGGCTGTTCAGCCTGGAGAAGAGAAGACTGGGAGGGGGATCTTCTCACTGCTCATCAGTATCTAAAAGGGGGATGTCAAGAGGACGCGGACACACTCTTGTCATTGGTGGGCAGTGATAGGAAAAGGAGCAACAGGTGCAAACTGGAACACAGGGAGTTCCACCTAAACATAAGGAAAAACTTTTCCTGTGTGGGTGCCAGGACCTGTACCAGGCTACCCAGAGAGGTGTGGAGTCTCCTCTGGAGAGATCCCAAAGCTGCCTGACCAGTGTGATCCTGGGCCCCCTGCTCTGGGTGACCCTGCTGGAGCGGGGGGGTTGGACCAGACGATCTCCAGAAGTCCATTCCAACCACTACCATACTGTGATATCTGCAATAAAGCCAGTGATTAGGCTTGCACAAAACAGACAAAAAACCTAAATCTGTGTATTCATGAATTGCATCATAAAAAGTATACTTTAAACATATTTAACACTTATGAAAAGATTATTTGCAGACAACTTTTGCAGGGGTGCAGTTGTCAGTTCTTATTCTTTGCATTTTGAGATTTACTGAAGTCAATGGGCATCTAGGGTACAGTAACATTTCTGAACTTGGACACAAGCCATTAAATATCTGTGCCTATTCCCACCTCATATCTGTTCTCACTCATTTTTTTCTAAGAAAGATGGATAGATAGATACATACAAGTTCTACATTTGCTGTTCTTGGATTTCAATAAGCTTAATTTAAACAGGGAATGCTATTAGGCTGAATTTGCCACGTATAGGTTGTTTCACACTGTAGAGGCAACAGTATAAAACATGACAAAATGCTCCCTTAAAGACTGATATGGTGTATTATTTGTCCTACAACAGCTCTTGTACCCTGGTCCCAGACTGTTGATGACAGAAACAGCAAGTTTATGGACTCTGAACTGCCCTAGGTTGGCTGACTGTTTATCCAATGCTGCAATAACAACATCCAAATGACAGACAAAGACAACTTCTGAAACTGAGAAACAAAGAGAAATATTACAAGTATGTAGCTACTCAAAAAAGATTACATAAAATTAGGGACACTTTTTAAGCATGTTTTCCAAGTACTTTTACACCATCAAACCACTGATGTATCTATTTTGCTTTTTTTTTTTGTATTTCCCAAAGTTTTCCTTTTTTATTATTATTTCTCTTTTGTTTGTTTTGTTCATATCTGCTGACGTGTGCTGCACACAATGGTTTTTTATTAAAATAGACTACTGAAACTAAGTTTAGCTTATACATTTGTGTTTGGCATACAAAAATAAGAGATGCAGATCTGGGAAGGTACTTACAAGAAAACTCTATGGTATGTTCCCAGCTGGAATTCCAGAGATTTCCATCAGGAATATTAAAATATTGCATAGCTTCAAATATTGCCATTTCATCTCATTTACTAATATTTAGTATCAGTGATACTAAAGGGGCAGAATAGTGACATCAACACAAGGTTGAAATTCCAAAGAGTGTTTCAATTCCAGGTATATTTGCACACATTGAGAAACAGAGATTCTCTATCTCTAAACCAGCAGTACATTCAAAAAATTTACAGGAAAAAAACCCCACGATTTCATGATTTTTAAATTAAATAGATAAAACCAGTTAACATTTACTGGAAACTGCCATTGTTGGGAACAAGTTACTTAAAGATGGTACAACCACACAGATATACTTCTGAAGCTGGCAGCTAGGATCCATCTTGCCTCTTGAGAAGCTACTCAGCAATCCTGACACAAAGTAGCACAGTTTGAGAAAGCTTGAGTGGAAAACAATAAGAAAAGTTAAGCTTGTACATTTGATGAATATTAGCTGCTCTGAATTTTAGCCAACTTTTTCAACAACTTAAAAAAATATTGAGCATATTGAAGGAAAAAAATAAAATGTAATATGCGTTGCCTTTTTACTTCCAGAAACAAAGAGCTTGGGGAATAAAAATTGTATGATTACTGAAATGGAACTTGTTTACTTTAAATCTGCAGCGGAAATTCTTAAGGAGACCCCAGAATTAAACATGGAAAGAGAGATTAAAAAAAAAAAAGGCTATGTCAAAAAGATAAAACCCAAGTAGGAGCCTCAAGAGGAATGCTTCATTAGAGACACACCAACTATGTTGACTTAGGTCTATCTCAAAAGGAGTTTATTTTGGCAGCTGTGAGAAGCAAAAGGAAAAAAAAAGGAAAAATAAGTGTTTCAATCATGTGGATCCCATATCTTTCTCTTGAAGGGCTGCCATAAACTGACACTATTTTTTGAGTTCATTAAATTAGATGTATCTGAATATACATTTACAATGACTGTAAATGAAATTAAGTATTAAAGTTTATTTTCTTACATTTCATATAAGGTGAAATAATCACAGGAAAAAATATGCACAATTTAATGTATCATACTCAGGCTTTACATTTATATACACAAAATTGTGACATTGATATCAAATAGCTTTAAACATTCATTAATACCTCACTAGCTGGAGTCATATCTAAAAGAACAGCATTCGTCCAGGCAGCTTACAGACATACTCCACAGGAAAGCTAAATTAATGCCCTGTCAAAGAGGCTTCTACAATCTAGTTATCAAAGTGAAAACACCACAGACCATGTTTATTTAATAGAAAGAAATATATATATCCAAACAGAAAATTAAATTGGTATAATTTAAATGCAAGTGAACATGTTTTCAAATATTTTTTTGTACAACTCCACAGGGAACCAGAAAATAAACATTCACCAGAACTAAACCACTGGTGCAACAGAAATGGGTGAGGGCAGTTTGCATCATTTTTTATTTATACTTTTCAAAAACATTGCCCATGATTATGATGTACCAAAAAGTAAACCAATGTAAATTAACTTTTAAATCCTTTGTGATATTTAAAAAGAAAAGACAAGAACTTAACCCGCTACCCTTACTCCCGTGACTCACTTCAATTCAAATCTGTTTTTTCTCATTGTTTAAAGCAATAACTCTGAAGGATGACACAAAAGAGAAGTAGGTCTGTTCTACACAGTTTTTACTTTTCAGGCATCTATGAAATCTCCAATTTACTCTTTTTATACAGGCATAACACATACATTGCTCTTGCAACTTAAGCCAACTGCAGATTCCCAGCTTCTGAATAAAACTGTTCCCTTGCCCCCTACAGTGCACCACAGGAACCTGCATTTCTTCCTGCCCATTCATTTCTCTGTATTTTTTAAAGCTTTTGAGAATTCTTTGCCTGTATGTCTATCTTCAAATCAAACTCTCCATTACATCTGTTGTGTTCTGTGGTTACCTCCAAGACTTTGTGCCATTTTCTCCTGGAAGCACCTGTGCTCAGCAGCGTCCAAGCTTTCCCCGTCTTTCCTAGCATCTCTCCAATGGCTCTTCTCAGAGTTCTCCATGAAGTCCCAAACCTTCTTCTCTTCTCCCAGCTCCAGTACTCAACCCTTCACCCCACTCAATCACCCATGAACCCCAAGCTGCTCCAGAGCATTAGCTATCACTAGCTATTCATTGCCCCTTCTTCTCCTCAGCCTTACCCATAAGATCTATCTCAGCATCACCACCTACACCCATCACACCACCACTAGGAACACAACCTCTGTACCAGACTTCCCCAAAGTCCTGCTTCTGCCTCTAATGAGGTTTCCAAAAACACTCATCTAGAAACAGGCAGAACTTGCCAAAAAATCTCTCCAGACAAGACTCTGAGGGCAAGAAAATAAGACTTACCCGGGAAAGTCTGGGCTGATGGTAGCCTTATACTAAATAAATAATTTCATACTTCACCATCATGCCCGGCTACTGACTCAGTCTGTGGAATATTTGAAGACATAATAAATACTAGACTAATTGACAGCTTTTTCATATGGTGAAACACTGATATTCACAAGTTGAAATATACTCCTAATTAAGAGTTCAGATGTGAGGTGTTTGTTTTAGATTAAGATAGACTACACAGGATTTTCAAAAGCATTTCTAGTATTTATGCAACTAAATCATGTTGAAAAACAATGTCATTGCCATTTTTGTTTTTTTTCATTTCTATTTGTTTTCATACAAGAAATCATTTTCTGAATTGGTAATTCAGAACAGTACAAGACTTTGAGGCTTTCTATCAATATGGGGTACCCTTGACACATTTTCTCAAGTCCAATGATAAAAAACAAAAAAAATTGAAGCAAAATAATTTACCCTTAGTCATTCAACACTGAAATATACACAACCCAGTGCTGAAGAAACAACTTCTCCAGCAGTGGTACATATATGCAGAAATCTTAGGATAGTACAAAAGAGTAAAGGACTGAGTGGGAAAACAGCACAGAAAGCTTATTAGTAAAACCTTCATTTTTACAGGATCTTGACTAAATAATATTGCAAAATTCAAGTTAGTAGATCCTTAATACACACAAGAAAGATGTTATTCAGACTAAAAATCTGAAGGAGAAAATAAAAAAAATTATAAACTTCAGTGTTTACCTTCTATAATTTATATTATCAGGATAGAGTAACACACCTCTGCCAAAAAAAATGAAACCAACTTGTCTCCCTTAGATCTGCAGATTAAAAAATGAATAAATCAATAAAAAGGTTCACTTTACTACAGTATTACAGGCGTGTTTTAGAATTAAAACCTTAACAGCAAGTAAAGAAACAGCTATTTGTGCAAAGTATCAACAAGCATCTGTACAAAAATTCTGGATCAACAAATGTACTGCACTTCAAAAGCAATTTCTTCTATTGTCCCTAAAAATATTTTTTTTTTTTTCATAGTAAGCTTTCATTCATGAAATAAGCATTCTAATTTTAGGTCCATTTTGTTTGTCAAGTGTTTGTTAGACAAGCTTGCTTTGTTTGTGGGAACAGAAGAATCTGTAAACAAAGCCTCTCAGTGCTCTCTGAGGAGTCCGACCTCAGCAGGAGACCATCCCACTTCACCTTGGGACCATGTCAGCATATGGAGCTCACAAACCACATGTCTGAACCGAAGCCATTATTGATCTCACTGCAACAGTCTCAAAATGAGACCAAAATCTGTACGGCTAAAAAAGTCTAAGTTTTGCCAGCCTAGAAGAGATGGTATGTGGTCCCCAAAACTGAAAATGTGCAAAGTCAAGCAGCCAGGAACCATGTAAATATCTACTGCAAGAGCCACAAACCTCAACACTGCAGAAAGCAGAATCTGAACCACCACCACAGCCTGTACCAGCATCCTTTCATCTTCTTGAGACTGAAAAACAGGCTGTAGCTCTATTAATTACCAGAAGAAATACTGAACTGAGAGAGCCCCAGAGTTTCTGAGCTTCCATAGATTCGAGTTCCCCTGGAACCATGATAAATATAAGAAAGTGGGGAAAGAATCCAAATATATGAACACTAAAATGTAGGAATAAGACATAGAAAATATGGCCAGATAGAGAAATGTATTGAATTTTTTGTCAAGCTGTTCTGCAAGGAATGATAACTGCCTGAGGATATACTGTAGTAAATATACTATAGATACATAATGTAAATATATGTTATATATATGTAATATAAATATATATAATAATATCCTTTCGACATGTTC
>JANIJG010012063.1:8436-50523 GCA_024611175.1 Megaceryle torquata | reverse complement strand
ACTGTAGTAAATATACTATATATACATAATGTAAATATATGTTATATATATAATATAAATATATATAATTATATTCTTTCGACATGTTCTTTTTGGCATTGTTTTCCAACTCTACCTTATGTTAATGAACGCTGTCTCAATAATAAACAAAATATTAAACTTACTGAACCGGAATTCTTGTCAAGTAAGTCCATTTGTAGTATACAAAAGAGAACAAAATGAAATTATAGTAGCAAATTCTGTAGTGGTAGTTCTGCAGGCAGATTTTGCATCTATTAGCAGTGTAAATGCACATGTGAATGCTTGTGGCTCTGTAAAATTTCAACACTAAAGTTCAACACTGTTCCCAGAGTTGGTTAGAACAGATTCAGTATTATGCTTTCATCTGCATTGTTCCCATTAAAAGGTACACGACTGTTTACTTGCCTATGTTTAGGAAAACATTATGTATCCCCAAAATCTTTGAGCTGAAACATCAACACTTCAGTTTTCTCTTAATGCCAGATGTTTGGAAACTGTTTTCTTTATAATCACCTTCACAGAAGAAAACAAGTTCAAAGGCAAATGGGCTTCAATCAGTAACTATGCCATATGCTATACCAAGTCCTGATCATACCACAATCTGGTTGTTCAATGATACATTTAAACAAGCATTCAAATACAGAATTAAACAAGTATAAAAATTAGAATGGCACTTATAAAAATCAAGCATTTTGCTGACATTCTAGCAGTTTAGAATCCTCACTTTTTGGAGTTAAAATAATTTAAAATTGCCCAAGCAATCACCTTGCTTTAGTTTAAAATCCATGAAGCTCCACAGTGTGCTGATGTACAGGAATAGCTTGAAACACAAAAGCAGTTTCAGGCACTGCTATGCATTTTTAACACATTTCCAAAAAAGAGAGCAAAGTATGATAAATATTTCATTGCTTGCCACCATATGCCAATAAATATTGACACAAGAGTTTAATCCAGACCTACGCAGCTAAAAGACAGCAGCCAAAAACGGTTCTACACTTTTCTGCCTCCTCCTCCTCCTCAGCCTTGGGGGCATCTAAAGCTGTTTCAACTTGCAGCAGCTCGCAGAGGGCTCTGAGAGGCTGCTGTGCTGATGAGGTTTGGAAGAAGCATGGCACATTCCAACTCCACCACCATCACCCTCTGCAGAAGGTCTCCAGCTGCCCCTATTGGGAAGCTTTCTGTTGGTGCTGCACTGTCCAAGCAACTTAATGCAGCCAGGAGCCAAAGATTTGGCAGTAAACCCAGAAAGAGTTCATAAATCTCAGGGAAGAAACAATATCTGCAGTTTTAAGAGACTCTCAGGAGAGGGTTCACACACATTCTTAGTTGTTGATCTGAAGACATGCAATCACCACAGAGGCAAGAGGATTAAAGAAAGCCCATCGAACACAGAATGTAGCTTGTAGCATACTAGAGATTTGAGATACTTTTATGGCACTTTATACCTTTTTCAACTTAATGGAATAAGGAATATTAGCACCTTTTCTTGGACCATCACACCAACTTCTTCCCCATCTGGAGTAAAGGAGATAAATCTACTATAATTTAAAACTTCATCAGAAGGTGGGGCTGTTAGCACAAGCATTTTGACTAAACAGTCATCAGTGCGATCAAGATGACAACATACAGAGAATCATTTTGTGTTTATCTGTCCATTAAACCATCACCAGCAACAAACAGCAAAACAGATATAGTTCTGAGAAAGAAACCAATTTATCTTCTGAAAGAAAGTTTCAGTCAAGGCTTAACAAATTGAGCTCTATTAGAAGCACACAACAATTTATGAGGAATCCATACAATACCATCTTGCAATAATTTAGGCTGCACAGGTGCTGTCCCTTGGATCATTTCTCAAAGCCACACCTAATTTAGCAACAATTGTTGTGGAGCAGCCCTAAAGCTTCTCCCGATGGTGACCTTCCCACTTGATCTTCCTGCACAACATCTTCAGATTGCCTGAACTGAAAAGCGGGGGCAGAACTTGGGATGGGCTCTCTGGCTCTTGGCCAGCACTACAACATTTTATTCAGTGTCCTTCAGTGCCACCATATGACATAAATAGAGGATGCAAAGAGCAGCAAGTCCCCCCGCAGATGTATTGTAACATCTCTCCACCTTCCTTTCCCTTCCCCCTAAATGGAAGATAATTAAAAACAATTAATAGCAAGCCACACGATGCCTACTGGTAAAGACTAAAGCACAAATAATGTTGAAAAAAAAAAAAATCATAAAATAAATCATGGATCAACCTTACTGACAATATTAGCACTAAGTAACCCTTCAAAACACTAGCCTTAATATCTTAAATAAAATCAATAGAGCAGTGGCACAAAAAGCTCATCTTGTTTTCTGTCCATTCAGAGAACAGCAGTGCTTTTGTGTTGGGGCGAACAGAGAATTTTGTTCCTGTGTACTTTTGCTCCACAAACCCATTCTTCTTCAATTAGCTGACAATGGGGTCATTTTCATACCCTTTTTTTGTCATGCTAGCTCCCTGTTATTTGTGTAAACATTTTTACTCAGAACAAGAAATGGGAAGGAAGCAAACAGTATAATATTCTATTAAAAAAGATGATCTACTCCCTTGGAACCTTTCTGTAAGAATCTCTAAATTATCCTACACATCTAACACACCAAATAACTACTCCTAACAAGTTCAGTCATTCACTTTAGAACACTTCAGCTGAAAACAACTAAACAAAGTAAAGTTTTTGGCAGTGGTTAATTCTCTCACATGATAAGCAGAAACCTCAGGGCAGTGTCTGCAAACAGCAAGGGGTTTTTTTCTGGGGTGATTTTCTTTTCCTTTCACGCTCAAAAGACAACGATTCACCAAGCTCCCTAGGTCTCCCCAATCAGGTAACCTTTGAAAGCC
The DNA here is from genome assembly GCA_024611175.1 of Megaceryle torquata. NCBI lineage: Eukaryota > Metazoa > Chordata > Aves > Coraciiformes > Cerylidae > Megaceryle > Megaceryle torquata. Next base: position 47,627 of record JANIJG010012063.1, on the reverse strand, counting down.
TTTGGGAACTGATTTTATTAGATTAAGAAAAAGCTTTAAAGAAGCTGTAACAAAAATATTTCACTTCTCCATTGACCCTTCCGCCTGGGGCCCTGCTCTGCGCAATCTCTCAGAGCTCCAGTGCCTTCCAACAGTCTTTGTGAAAACACAGCACCATCCGAGAGCCTGCCAGGCTCCACAAACTTCGACTACCATCTCTAACATCAATTAAAGAGAGTATAAATTTGTGTCTATATTACTTGTATCTGAATAACATCAGTGGCTACCATGGGATAACACGAAATAAGCTCCTCCCCTACTAGCGATATGAAAGCAGCATTAATTGCATCATCTGCAATCCAGTACTAACTCATTTTTGATGTGGGTTCTGATTATTCTTGATTTGTTACTTTCTTTGAGCTGCCACTTCCAGCATTTACTATACTATTGTAAATATTAATTTTCTGGAATAGTTTTATCTTTCTTATTAGGTAGATCTCAAGAGGCACTGTAGGGAAAACCAGAAAACCTTCTATGTCACCTCATTTAATGCAATATTCTCTCCTGAAAGAAAAATGAAACTTTATTAACAGAGACTTAGCTAGACCATCTAAATTTAGTTAGCACAACAGAGAGATACAAGAAAATCTGTGCGTGTACTTTCATAGTCACTTAAGTCACAAACCTTGACACTAAAAATAACTCAGCCCACCTCCCACTTTATCCCATTCCAGAAAATCTGTAGTCACACAATTCCTATTGTTACTCCTTTCCACCCTTTCTCTTTGCCTCCACAGCCTATTATCTTCTTTACTTCAATGATGGCAATAACTCATGTCATATAAATAAACGGTAGAAGCTGACCTCAGCATCTAAGGGATTTACACAGAAGGCCTAATTTTAGACTTCATTCTCTAGGACAGAAAATGTATCAGTTGATGAAAATCCACTAGACTACATAAAGAATGACAAGAACTGAGACTTGGAGAAAGAATTGAAGGGTTTTTTTTTGGTGGGTGGGTTTTTTAGCAAAAATTAGAGAAGCCCAAAGAGAGATACAACAGTAGCCATCAGGTTTAGAAAGTAGGGTGTTGCCAAAAACCAAACCAAACCCAAAACATGGGGTTTATGTGCATGGCAGATAGGACAAAAGGTAACACTCTTTAGGAATAAAAGTTCAGGTCAAACATGAAGAAAAGTCATTTCAATGGGAAGACTAATATGGCACAAGAATATATAAGCATATAACCACCAACACAGAGATGGGTTTATGTGTGTCAAGGGAGGCCTATGACACATGTATGTCCAACCTGTGTCTTAAAAGTTAACACAGATACGGTTGAACCTGTGCTGGAGTAAGAGGATGGACTCTATATAATCCCCCACAGCCCTTCACAAGTCTACTTTTCTAGGATTCCACTTCCCTCGTGGCTCCAAATCATTCCCCTCTACAGGAATCTGGGACTTTCATTCCCATTCAGACACCACTGTTGAATGTTTTGCAAACTGGACTGTTAGAAGGATTGTGCTTAATATCAGGACTGAGGATAAATAACAGAACCTCACTAATGTACTTGGGAGACTCAGTACAGTCAGCAGCTAAACAAACTCAGACAAAGAAAATAATCATTCAAAGTAATGAATTGTCATCTAGATTAAATGTAACACTTCAGAGCAGTGTACTGTGATACCTCTGTAAAAATGAATGAGGTCTTAGTAAAACCAGACCTCATTAAAGTATCTACCATTAAATCTTTCCTGGAAAATTAGAGAAAAAAAACATCTCTTGTGTAGATTAACTGACTTGTCAGCCAGCTCCTACTGTAAAGACCACAAGGTGAAATACAGCAGAGCCAGGAAAAGCAGGAGTTCCTGGCTTTCAGACCAAATAAATTCCACTTGACAATATCGCCTAATTAGAGCTAATATAATCAGCAAAATAGCAAAAGTAAGAAAGAGTACAATGCGGATTTGAAGTTAAGTGAGAGATCCAATACTCCAAGTGTTGCCAGGTTCAGTAAATGAGGTGCACAGATAGAACTAAACAGTGTTTCAAAGATTTACACTTCAGTGACAGATTTAAAGGCCTGATTTTTTTCTCAGAACACAAGAACTTTGTAATTTTTGCCCAACAATTGAAAACTGGCACAGCTATGAACAACTTCACCCAGGAACTATGTTAGGAAAAGTGAAGAGCATTATCTTCATAAATATGTTTTAACTTTTTGCATCATGGCATCATAAGATGTTGTCCTAGTTTGAGGACATCTCTGCAGATTCAAATTTACTCGCTTTTGGGAACAGCCACGGAGAGACAGGTAGAGAGACAAAGTTCAGAAGAATGTTAACTAGTGTTTGAAGACCATCTAAAGATGATTAAATCAACAAAAAAATAAATTAATCTGACAAAGCAGCGCTATATTAATTCATTTGCTTGTTAGAAACTTTACAAATACACTCAATTCCATGCATTCTTACACTTATTAGCAAGGACTAATGGAATTCTAGAACTATAATTGGAAAATTCTGAAACAGGAATTGTGACCTCATTCCTCAGATGAAGGAGAAAAAGTAGACATATAAATTGTGAAGTTTATTATTCCCCCTCAAAAAAAACCCCAAACCAAACAAACCCCACAACTCTCTTGTCTATATATTTCACCCTTTGCAGGTCTCATCTTAATTGCTAATGGTTGCTATGGAGTCCTTAAATAAGCCTTCAAATAAGATTTAGTACAAGTCAGCAATAAGCAGTGAATTTATGACAATGCAGAGTCATGAATTAGACATGATAAATTTCTACCAGCTAATATCATTCAAAAGATGGTTTGTCTCAGGTTTATTAACACCATCTTGAATAAATCTTTTTAGTAGCTCCTTTTGACAGAGACAGGCAAGTTACATCTAATAACTCTGAAAACATTCCCTGGTATAGAACTGGCCTGTAATCCAACAAACCATACCTCTTATTCTTATGCTTTCATGAAAATGAGGTTAGATTTTAATTTACTCATGCCTCACACAAATTAATAAAATCACATTTATTAAATAAACATTACATAGAAGTTGTCCCGAGTTAATAAAATCCCTTAACTAGTAAAAGGTGTAGAACCTAACCCTGCTGATGTGCATATGTAGGTAGTTAATACCATCTCTACCACATTCTGTGTTTATTCTTCAGAACATCTGAACTGTGAACCCTGAATATACAACTCCTTATGAACAAACATATCTCTGCTGTCTGCAGAACAAAGAATCTTTACTGAGAGATATTAAAATCATTCATAGGATCAACATTATCATCACAGTAAGTCATCAATATTCAAGACTGATATTTACATCACCTGATATTTGGAATGACTTGAAACACACTGTGTATGACTTTGAACATTTCCCTGAGATAACCTATATGGGAACAGGTTCCTTTGGGGTCATTCATTTGGTTTTGGGTGGCAGGATGTAGTTGTTATTTTTAAAGACTGCATGAAAATAACATAACCTGATCCAAGCCTCATACAGATGATAACAAACTGATAGTTTTAAGACAACCTACTCCTATTCAATGACATTTATTTCTCCAGTATAGAGAAGAACAAAAAAATTTTACTTAATTTGAGGAAATTTGTTTTGTCATCAAACACCCATCAAATAACAACTGTAGAAAGGCCACAAATACAACTCTCAAACACAACTTCACTCTGAAAATTACTTTCAGATAAAATTCCTTCAAAGCTTGTACAACATAGACCCCAAAATTCTTGTCTTTGGACACATGTTTATTTTCTCAAGGGGCAGCAGAGTAATGAGAAAGAGACTTGTTCACTTCAGAGGTCAGCTGAGACCTATACAACAGACATTTCTTTCTGCCCTGATGAAAGTCTACAAATAATACAACCAGGCATAAATACGTATATATTATTTTCACTTCAGTCCTGCTACACTTCAATCATCTTAACCTTAAGTAAACAACTGAAAAGAAATCCATATTTCCAAAATAAGAAAAATAAAGTCCCAGAGACATGTTCACATTTTTCCTAAGGGAGTTCTAACTGACCAAAAAAAAGTTCTTACTGCAAATATTTTAAAAGGAAAGATAAAGGGAAAAAAAAAAACAAAACAAAAACCAAAAAGACATGTCTGGGATATGTGTTTGTTTCTAGCAGAAAAATAGGAATTCAACTATTTTTAACCCTGCAAATGCTGTGTGAAATTCAGCATAACTTAAACAACTGCACCAAGGAAAAAAAATAGAATTATTCATCAATTACACATAGTGTAAAAGAGCAGCTTAAGAAAAAAATGAAGGAGTAATTGCTATCACTATCTTTACCTGCTACAAAAACATCTTGAAAACTGACATTCTGCTTTTAATAATTATATTTTTCAGTGGAAATCCACTGTTAGCATTCAGTAGTAGCTGTTGCTATCCAGAATGAAGCATCTCCTTATCCCTTTTCAATTCTCATAATAATGTGTTTTTTTCAACCTGACTAGAAATGTCTTAAAGAAAAAAAGAAAAGCAACCTAAAAAGTGCCCTTAGACACTTTGTAAGATGCTGTTCAAAGTAAATAAGTACTTTTCAATATTTATCACTAGCACTACATCAAGAATTGAAAACTTAATTTTTCACTCATGGTGGTTTTTATTCTGCCCCACATTCTCACAGTCATTTATTCCAACATGTTTAGTTCCATTTACTCAGCCTGGTCTCTAAGTAGTTAGTAAGAGTCTTCCAGGTGGGGAAAGGTGAAAGGAGAAAGCTTTTATGGAAGAAAGGACAAAACAAAAGAAAATAATAAAAGAGAGGGGGTTGGGAGCAGCAACCTGCAAGGGACACTGCAGCCCTGAATCTAGCCTATGACATATCAGAGCCATAAAACAGCCAGCAAACCTTCCAGTCAAAAAAACATTTGATAAAATGATTTGATTTGATATACGTAGAGAGTTCAGGAATTTTTGCACTAGTTACGACTTAAATATTAAAGCAACTTCGTTTTCAGAAGCATTTAACACATGTACACTGAGTCAATCATCCAAAATTCTTTTGGAAGTCTCAGCCAGCCACTTTAAAAGACTTCTCAAAATCCCTTTGGGTTTTAATGCCAAAACTCCAATATAATGCAGAGTAGTAACATTTTCCCCTCAGTCTCTAACCCAAACCATTAGAAGGCACACATGGAGTAAGTTTAAAGCTCTGAAGACATGATTGTTCAATTTTAGCAGCTGATGGTAATGTAGAGAGAAGGATGGAAGGACAGACAGAAGGAAGGACGGACGGAGTTAAAAACGGAGATTTCCCACAGACATAAACTTCTGTAAGTTATAATTTTCAGAGCTTTACTACTATTATTGTGTGATTTTTGTCTTTCTCTACTATTTTGATGTTTGTTTTTAAACAGTCTTGCCAAAAAAAGCAAAACCACTGTGTTGCCAAAACATTTACTGCTTTCTTAAGAGTAGATAATGGTTTTTCAACCCAGATATTTCAGTTCTTTATTACAAAATGGTATTGCAAATAACAACTTGGCACTCTATAACAAGTACTGACTTTTCAGAGTATTTAGTTGACTATTTATGACCTGTTTATACAAAAAAAAAAAAAAGATGTTGTTTTGTACTAATTTGAATGCATATTTATTCCTAGAAACTGACAAAATTAATCCTGGAAAAACCACTAGCACAAGTGCTAACAGACTTCAGCGGAGCAACTCCAGTCCTCCAAACTTACAAACATCTCTCAAACATCCTACAAACCTCTTAGCATCTTTTCCCATTATCAAGGTAAACAGCAACACCAGTGAGAACAGCAGGCTGACAGCTGGTAGCAACTTCATTATGTGCCAAATAAAAATACTGCACACAGAGGTATAAAAATACCTGCTCTCCTCACGTGGAACTAGTGATACATTTTGCAAAGCTGTTTGTTGCTCAGCAGCAGAACCACAGCAGCGTGTGCTTATACCCCCAATATCAGAGAGGATCCCATTAAATCTCTTTCCCTCAACTTACACAGCAAATTGAAAAGGTTGACTAAATTCCACAGAGAGAAACAGCAAAAGAATCAGGACAAGCGAGGATAAGACCTGTGCAGATTCCATGGACCTGGAAATCCAGGCTACCACTGTCTGCATTTCACTGCAGCAGGAGGGGTGATGCTGAAATTCCTGAAAGCAGCCAAAGAAGCTGGCTCTCGAGTGCCATAAAATTCCAGGGGCACTGCTTACAACCACACTCAGTCCGAGGTATTTAGTTTAAGAATGATTAATCACAGTTGAATCAGCCTTTTGTTTCTTTTCTGACATTTCAGAACCCTTTCTAGTATTCCATCTATCTGAAGTCTGGCCATGCCTTGATACCAAAGGAGACTGTTTGAAATAATTCCATTTACTTTGGCCTGCAGACAAGTCTGGATAAAGATTTCAGTCAAAACACCTCTTCACATCATAGAATGGTCTTAAAATGGTACACAGAGATAACACAGCAAGACGACATTAAAACTTCAAAGTAGGTTGATAGTTATTTACAAGCTTAGCAGGGCAGCTTCAGGGAAAGCAGATGATTGACCAAAACAAGTAACCAATACGTGCTCCAATGGCAGCATTTGCATGTAAATATTGACACTGAAAAAAACTCATAAAATTCAGAACTAAAGAAACTCGTGTAGAAAACACCACCAAAAAAATCCTTTCCAATATAAGAACTTAAAAGAACTTGGTTTAAGGTCAACAGACATCTGAATGGCAACTGCACAGCAGCAAATACACTTACTATTTACACCAAAAGCACAAACCCAAAATCTGTTTCGTGTCACCCACCACGAGACTCAAAATTGGTATCAAAGAACTGTAATGGAAAGAACAGAAAGGATCTCAGAGTTCAGCAGAGACTGGAAATTGTGAATGAAGAAACATGGAGCTGTGGGGTAAATTTTTTCAACTTGGAAAGATACAGGATAAACCAGACAGAATATCAGTATAGGAAAGAAAATCTGATATCCTCTCAAGCATCTCTCTGATACAGCTAAAGGTCGTTCCTTCATTTCTGTAACTCTATACAAATGTCTTTAATTGAAAAGCATTAACCACTACAGATACAGTCCTTAAACACAAAATAAACAAGCCTGAGACCAACATCATCCTGCATTAAAATACCTTCTAATACTTAAAATGTTATAACTGACTCCAAAATGCATTAGGAAAAAAAAAAGACTTTGCATCCTATGAGTTCTGGAAAATTTTCAGGGAGAATATTTTCCAACATAAGAACTACCACATCTAATAGAGCCTGAAAAGTTTTACCACAAGGTCATGAATTTCTTCAGAGAACTGTTTTAATCTTGTATTACCCTAAGCTATCCAGAAAACAACAGCAACCAAAAAAAAAAAAAAAAAGAAAAAGAGGAACAAAGCCATTGCTTAAGGTTTCATAGGATTTTTCCATATTAGCATAGTTAACAGAGCTACAGAAATCCTTTTGTCTCATTTTCATGTAGATTTTATTTTACCAGTCCATAAATATTAACACATAGGTAGGAACAAATCTAAGAGAAACTGGAAACTAAAAAATAGCCTAATATTGCAACATATTCCCTTCCCCCATCTTAAGTAATTTCACTGGTACTCATAGAATGGCAGGGGTTGGAAGGGACCTCTGGAGATCAAGTCCAACCCCCCCTGCCAGAGCAAGAATACCCAGGGCAGGTCACACAGGAACAGATCCAGGTGGGGCTTGAAAGTCTCCAGAGCAGGAGACTCCACAACCTGTCTGAGCAGCCTGGGCCAGGCTCTGTCACTCTGGCAGTGAAGAAGTTTTTCCTCAGGTGGAACTTCCTGTGTTTCGTGTTGCTACCATTACCTCTTGTCCTATCCCAGGGCACCACTCACAAGAGCCTGGCCCCTTCTACTTTACCCCTACCCTGCAGATATCTGTAAACGTTAATAAGATCCCCTCTCAGGCTTCTCTTTTCCATGCTAAACAGCCCCAGGGCTCTCAGCCTACTCCCCTGTTTCAAGATCCCATTGCAAACAAATGCAAGCTGTTTGGGAACAAAAGGGAAGGGAACAGTGAGTCAAAAGGAAGCTTCATTTTAAAAAATTTCTGTAATCCATGGGGTGGATGATACTCTTTAACCATTTATCTTCCTGTGTGAGTTCAGAATTCTCCAACTCTGCTACTGAGCCACAGGAACCTTGACTTGGGAATTCTCCTTCAGAACACTCAGGCTTCCAGTCTTACACTGGATTACACACTATTTCCAACCACAACTGTAATGTTCATGAAAATAGAACCGTTGAGATGAAAAGGTCATGCAATGACCCAAAATAATATATTCTCTGCCAGTTCAGCCCCTGATCTGCTCAGTGGTGCTTAAAAATATGCAGCAGCTGCATGGTGCAGTTGCACTGTGGGCAACTGGTGTGATGTTCTGGCCATACCAAAGGTGACTGCTCAAAGAAACTTTCTAGGATAAAGATATAGATAGCATTTTAAGAACTGGATAAAAAGCAGAACAAGCATACTAGCAGCCTTATTTAAAAATAAATACTTAAACTATTCTGTTAATGTCTTGGACCTCCTTAGAGCACATAATTAACACCCCACCTGGAGTACTGGTGAGACCTCCCCACGCCAGCTGTGCTGGGTCCAGCTCTGGACTCCCCAGCACAGGGGGGACAGGGACCTGTTGGACCACATCCAGAGAAGACCACAAAAGTGCTGAAAGGGCTGGAACCTCCTCCTGCTGGGAGGCCAGGCTGACAGAGTTGGGGTTGTTCATCCTGGAGAAGAAAAGGCTCCAGGGAGCCCTTCTTGCAGACTTCCAGTATTTAAAGAAGGCCTATATGTAAGAATGGGACAATCTTTTTACCAAGATCTGTTGTGACATAACAAGGGGTGATGGTTTTAAACTAACAAAAGGGAGATTTAGACTGGAGAGAAGGAAGAAACTTCTTACATAGGCTGGTGGGACACTGGCACAGGTTTCCCAGAGAGGTGGTCAATGATCTATCTCCAGAAAACTTCCAGGTCAGGTTGGACAGGGCTCTGAGCAACCTGCTCTTGCTGAAGACGTCCCTGCTCCCTGCAGGGGGTGGGACTAGGTGACCTTGAAAGGTGCCTTCCAACCCAAACCATTCTATGATTCTATGATCTGATGCAGAGGAGCTGTTACTACATATGGCCCAGACACTTGTATCTATGATCACCTAATACTAATGCTTTAAAACGTTTGACTATTACTTTACATCCACAAAAAAAAGTTAGAATCCCGAGGAGAAGTCTATGATTTGAATTCCAAGAAAAGTACTGATACAGAACAAGGTTTTAACACTTGCTGTTGGATATCTATATCTCCAGCCTCAAAGCCATGGATATTTAAACCCAAACTGTCCATCTATGTCATAATGCACAACATGAATGCAGCAGTCCTGGACTGCAACATGAGTGGAACAGTGCATTGCACAGATCCCCAGTTACTCCAGCAACATCTTGTGCAGAAGACTGAGTTGAGTTATACTCCATGCAAAGTAGAACACGGTCAAACTCCTTAAATCAACATCACAAAGGCAATGTTCCTTATACATCCAATTCATCAGCCACCCCTCTTCAGTCAACAGGCAGACAGACAACCGGTGGGTACAAACCAGTAGCCAAGCTCCAGCATCTTTGCCGGAAGCAGTCCTAGTACTGCAAGTCCATCAAAAAAACACATGCAAACATCAGCTTAGGCATTTCCACTGATCACAGACTGCAACTAGAAGCAGGAAAGTTTTCAAAGATTTCCAAAATCCTGTGACTTCCCTGTTAATAAGTGTACCATACATGTGTTCTTAGTAAGACACTGCTTATATGAAGAAGTGATGCTTTGCCCACCCTCCATTTCTAAACATCCTAGGACAAGTAATTTGCGAAGAAAAAACATCAGTGGTTAACTCTTCAGCTGCTTCCTTTTATTTCCTTACCTGACATTAATTTTACAACAGCTACATACATCCTACCATTCTTCCACACTAATATCATTAAGGGAAGGGAGCCTCTAACATCCCCGTTAAACTGGAATAAAGCAAAGTCTTCAAGATGTAATGCCTCTATGTCAACCAGGCATTACTGAAATGACTTCATCCACAAAGTCAGTACTTAACACACCCAACTCTACCACTACCAATCACTTCACAAGCCTAGTGCCATTATCCAGATGCATTTCAGAGCTCAGCTTTACCTTTTTTTTTTTTTTCCCCCGGTGTATTATTTCTATGAGGGTGAAGTGGAACTACAGAATTAACATCAATCTGATTTTCAATTGCATTACATTTGGCCCCTTGTAAAACAACTGTGCACAGGAAAAGGGATATAAAATTAGAACATCTATTAAATTATTACTCTCCTAACACAGTGTTAGTTACCTGCTATTGTGTGTGTTCCAATTACATACGTGTAAGTTTTATTCTCCTCCCCACTCCCCTGACCTAGTAATTCTCACACTGGGCCACACTTAATGACCTAAGCACATTGACATATATAGGTTTCTGGGAGAGTAAAATGTATATTCTACCAAATCACAGTCATGTAAGATAGTCATTAAGCATAAGCAAGGGAAGAAATGAGCTTGTATAAAAACTAAAACATTTAAAAACAAACCAAAACCAAACCAACAAAATAACAACACTCCTACTAGAAATTATTCAACTTCTGTCATTTGAGAATGAAAACTAGAAGCATCATGAGAATCTTCTATTCTTGATTCAATTATCTGCAAATAACAGCATAGGCCAAACAGAACAGATACCACATTATATTAAATAATACAAAAGTATGTGGCTAGTGAAGATAGCTCCCAGTTTTACAGCATTTAATACTCCTATTTAAAGAGTTCACTGGCTACTTGAATACACTGACTGATGTATGAGCTTTGTTTAATCCATGTATACAAAGTTCTCATTTTTATTCAAACTTACTACAAGTGGTTGAACCCAAAGTTTCTTAGCACCTTTCAGAACTGGGAGGCTTTTTGCCATTACAGTCAGGTTTGTTTCTTAAGTACCCTCGTAAACTAAATGTATTCTTTTCACAAGTCTTGAGCTATGTAGGTTGTAGAAGAGACACGGGATGTTAAACATGAACAAACCATCCCAAACTTCTTTCCCCAAAGAGTAGAGCAAGTAATCAGAACCTCTGGTTCAAGCTGGTGATTAAATAGCCTTTAAGGTGATTTAGATGATAGAGGCAGGGTTTCCACCTCAACCATTTGCTTCCCTCAAACTTAATATCCTCTTTGTTTGGCCAGCAGATGCACGATAAACTTAAACTGGCAAAGGGGGTGGGGTGAGGAAAGGACAGACAAACGTCTCACAGCAAAAAGAGGAGGAAGGATTTGTTGCTTATTATTTTCAGCAGAGTGAATCATCCTGGTCACCTGTAGCATCGGCCAAAATAAAGCTGATACGGTTTTTCTTTCATAACCATTACTTCAATGAGCCTCACCATTTTTTGGCTACTTGAAAACTAGCCGGAAACACTGCAGATTTTTTTAACACACTTTGAGGAACAAATAGAAAAGAAAACACTGCACTTCTTACTCTAGATTCCATGAGCTTTGTATCTTTCCACATTATTAACATATACTGGGCTACGTGTAAATGTTCCGAAGAGTTCTATCCATGTTCAGTACTCTGGAATTGTACTGTAATAGTCCGAAAACAATGATACATTTCAAAAGGAAAGACACCACAAGATCTAAAAAAACCACAGAAGAGGGACACCCTTAGGCACTTGGGTCTAAACAAAGTTGAAGCCACCAGAGATTACAGAGAAGGTTTAGTGACAGCCTGGTTGTTCTAAATGTTCTGTGGATTCTCCTGACCCTTCCCACAAAAAGCTGCTACCTGGCTCAAAATTGCTGCTAACCTGACTTCTCGCTGCTTTCAGCAATGGAGCAAGTCCCCCTATCTCTAAGAAACAAACAAACAAACAAAATAAACCAAAGGGGAATAACCCAAGTACAGCCGAAACCACAAAGGCATGTTATCACTGCCTGTAGGCACTAAGCAACAGTTCCACAAATATGCAAACCTAAAAAAGGGAGAATTTTTAGGCTGTTGGAAGATATACTGTAGATACCAGATAGCCAGGTAACCAAATGGCAAACTGTTATCTGACAGACCTTAAAAAGCTCTCCACATGAACTGCTTTTAAGCCGACTTGTAATAAATACCCCATGCAGTTATATTTAAAAAAACAAAACAAAAAAAAAAAAAAAACCCAGTAAATCCTATGCCAAGTTAAATAGTAACCAACATTCAAATTTAACCATATAAAGTCTACATTAAAATCCAAAATGACAACTACAAAATATTATATTACTATGAACACTGTCAAATGCTTTGACTAATAGTACACTAAGGAAATAAGTAAAAACACACTTTACCTTGTATCTCATTTTGGGGCATGAATGAATGTAGAAACCCATATAATAAAAACAGAGATCAGGAGCTTTTTCGTGAAGTTGCCTAGTAAAAGCAATTTCCCTGTGAAAGGAAAGAAAAGACTAATTACTTTTGAACACAATTCTTACATTCATTTTGCCTCTTCATATTGAAATATTTTACAGCTGACTGGCTCTTGATCTATTTCAAGGACTACTTTCAAAAAAAAAAAAAGAAAATAATAAACTCAGGACTAATGCTTAAAAAAAAAAACAACCCCAAAGATAAAATGAAAATTCATGCTTAAATACAAAATGCAAAACACCATGTCAGGCTTAAAAATACTTCCATTTTTCTGTTTTGTCCTGACTCAAAATTCAAATAAAAGTGACTAAGAACCTTTATTTACCAGGTTTCTTGTTAATATTGATGTATGTTGGAATTCTGACCCAGCTATTGTACACAGCCTGGCTATCGTGGCTCAGGAAAACATCAGAGTCATTCTAAAAATACAATCTTCAAGGGTAAGCCTCCTGTTTGTTCTATTATTTGCATTCTAGCAATTTACATGTAAAACCATTCATCTTTAAGCAACAAAAGGTATTTTTCACCCATCCCATGTTTGATTATATGATTTTCTCATTTATGCTGAAAGAGACGTGTCATTGTATTCCAAAATAAGTTTTCTCATTTTACCAGCACAAGGAAAGTAGTATTATTACAAAGATTCAGCCAGTGTTTCCCATCTAATGCTCATTTTTACAGCTTTTTTAACTTTGCATTTCACTTTTGGAGCAAATTTGATCAAAGACCAATGTTGGTTCTTCATTTCAGTGTTGAAAGTGTAAGAAGATATGAGCATGTTCATATAGGAAGCATGTACAAATACTGGGGTTGTTTTATCAGTTACCATTAAGTTAGTAATAAGGATGTAAGTGTACTGAAAACATTTCAGCTGCACGTAGTTTGCTGAGACCATCACAAGTTTGTTATAACTCTGTATCTATGTACAACTGTTCAAAGAGAAGAATGTCTGGAAATAAGTTATTCCATGTCTAAAATCCAAGAAAATACAAAAATATTCTGGAAGTGAGATTTGTCCTAGCAAAACTGTACAAATATGAACTACATAGACATAATCTTCAAGACAGAGCATGAAGTTAAACAACCTTACTGTTTCATGCAGATTATCCCGCACTTAATTAAATAAACACCTTTCTGCAATTCAAGAAGTTGGAACAGTACAGAGCAAAAACATTATCTTTACATTTCAGAATCTCTTCACTCACTCTTTCCAATTGGACAACACGATCTGATCTAATAAAACAAGATGACTCCAAGTGAACAGAAAGCGAAGCAAATAGACCATAATGTGGTGAGGTAAAAATTGGGCTGCAGCAGCGAGTCTTGCCATGGGCAACAAAGCTTCGTGCAAGCGAATTAGTGCTTGTGATACCAAAGCCAGCTTGCTTAGAACTGCTGCCAGTGTCTTTGCACGTTCTACAGTGATGCATCCTAGGTAAGGACCCTTAACTCAAGTTCTTGCTCTACCTTTCATTTATCCATTTGGCCAACCCTACTCTAGGCAAAGTTTTATTAGGGGGTTGATAAAACATCCTTCTCTTTGCACTTTTTAGGAGTGCATGCTGGGATCCAATTCAAAAGAATACTCCAACTCCATCACCTTACAGCAGGAGCAGCAATGAGGTGTCACTGTATGGCCTATGAGACACCTACCTGCTTGCTTTCTGCCTAACTCTTTCCCATGGAAAAGCAACTAGAGACTTGCAATTGGCTTTTGCAAAGCTTTCAGTTACGGTACGTTAGATCTGAAGAGTTATAATGGCTGTCAGTGCTTGGCAAAAGTAGACAACTAGTGAGGAAGACACATATTCATTTCATCAATACACAATTCAAACAGTATTTCAGTGCTTCATAACCCGGTTTCAACAGAAGTTGTGTATTTATCCCCCTACCAAACCAAGGTTATGAATACTATGCTTGTCTGCTACTCATGAGTTTAGGTAGAAGGGGGAAGGTTTAATATTTTTCCTCCAAGTAAGAATAAGAACCACTCAGTATTTCTTGATTTTTTTGCTTTGCTAAGACTGGAATTTCATAAGTAGCTGCTTCTCTCCTCATTCTTTCCTCACATGCCTACATATTTCAAATGATCTTCAAATCCCATCCTTTCTACGACTCAGCAGTAAAAATTCTCAAAGTAGCATGAAGTGGAAGCGACAGCACCGCAATGCAGTTTAACCTCCTTGGAGTAAAATTGGCAACAGCTTTGAAGGTATCAGATTCCTTCACAACTTCCTAAATCCTCCTTAACTCTCAAGTTTTTTTTTTCCCCCTGGTTGAAAGAAGAACAAAGTTGGCTCCCTCTAAGACTGTTGGGAACTCATTTTTATTGCCTTCAATGGACAGATTTTATAAATGCAGAATTTATAAGCTGCTTTTTCACTAGTTGAGCCACACACACATGTTGCATTGACAAAGTTTTAAATTTATTATGTAGGAAATTTAAAATCATTTCAAGAATTCATAAGCATGGATTATATCAGTCTATTATTACATAAAGTAATGTGATATGTACAAGTACTAAAAAAGAATTCTTAGGAGGAATTAGTATTTTATGTCATATGCTCACCTTGCATGGGAAGAAAAAATAATCAGTCTAATTTCATGTAGATAGCATATGTAGTAAAATACTTCTAAAAAATCTAGTCTGCTAATAGAAAGAAAAAGATCAATTTATATTATAGGAGGTCCAACATTTTTTCTACATTTGTTAATTCTGATTAATTTCATAGAATCACCAGTTCCACTGAATGCCTCAGAAAAATGAGAATTTAGACTCTATGAGTAGTAGAACCACTGGAGCTGCTATAGCAACAGCTATGTTAATGCACATAATGACTTCGAAGTTAGCCTTGATTTGTGCTGGAACTGGACCGGATGTCATCCAGAGGTGACTTTTGACCTAAACCCTTCTATGATTTTACAGTTTCTTTCATAAAGAACCACTCAAGAAATAGGTGGGGAGAGCCACCAGGAAGGCAATGTTACCAGCTCTTATTAAAGGTGTCATACTCGGAGCAATCGCACTTTAGGACTTAACTGATCTAAGAGCTTACCAGAGAGTGGGAGGATGTCCTGCTCTCCCACTCCCCGGCCATTCTCAGCTGCATCTGTGGCTCCATCACAGCTCTTACACCAGCTCTGGTGTTGACAGGTTCTTCAGTCACTGAGGCAACTCAGCTCACTAACCAGGTTGGTATAGCAAACGATCTTCTGCTCAGTAAAATAAACTGGCTAAATATGTGGCTGCTGGAGTCCCAGCATATAACAGAGATGGAGAGGAGTGATTGCAGCACCTCATTTCAGCAGCAAAAACTTAACAGTGAACCATCAGAAACTTAACAGTGAACTTTGTGGGAAAAACCCTTTGACAAATACATTTGAAAAAGTCACGTAAAGATTATTCAGAAATCACAAAATTCACCACTACAAAGAGAAGAGGCACACATAAGGAGAATTAAGAAAAACCAAAAACTTAGGAAATCAAAAAATTCTAATCAAAATCTAAACAAATTATGAGTGATTAGACTTCTGAGAAATTAGATTGCACATAGTTTATTAGTTATCACAGTTATTTTGTACAATTTTGAGATAAGACATTTCCTAAAAATAGTTTCCTTAAAACTATTTCAAAAGTCATGTTATATTTACCCATCCTGGTGGGTAACACTCTATAGCTAGGAAACTCCACCTACAGAGAAGACACCTCTCAACAGGATACCTTGGAGAGAGAAGAGAGATGGATCTCACATTTCTAGCACTTCTTTTGCACCTGAAAGAGTATAGTGCAAATCTCAACAGGTAAAGACTTTTGGTAGAACTTCTGAGACCCAAGGGAATTTGAAACTAGACGTGCCTGGCACGAGGTTCAAACCCAGCTGTTTTCTGAGAAACCCCCTGGGAACACAACATGTCTGTGACCAGCTTACTTCATGTAAACAAAGAAGCAAAAAAAAAACCCAAAAAAAACAAAACCTAAGAAAAAAATTTGAGCTGCACAAGTATTTCCACTAGTTTATGATTTTTTTCCTCCTCTTATGACAATAATGGAATCATGAAATATCCTATAGAAGCAAAACAATAACTTGCAACTTAGCATAAGAGTCTTATTCACAGTGAAAAGCTTTACTCCCTCTTTCTACTGCTTTGCAAGATTAGGTTGATAGTTAATTTAAAGCTTTAAAATTCATAGGATTACTTTCTCCATCAGGTTTTCCAAAGACAAAGATAATGAGATTAACACACCTGAAAAATATACTTAGTGCTAGGACAGCAGGAGACTACTCATTCAGAAGACAACGGATTTTAGGTATTCTATTATTTATGATCTCAGTGTGCATAAAACTATAAAAGTGATTGATTTCATTTGGTGACTGGGCTAAGAAAAAGGTCAAAGGAAAAATTATTTCTATTCAAACAAAAGAAGGGGCTTTTCCTGCTGAAACCAAGCAATACTAAATTATGTTAAAGGGCAATAAAAACTAGGTATTTTGTTTCTGTATTTTTTTTAATCTTTACAAGTATTTAGCTAACTAGAAAGATACATCCTTATTAAAAAATGAAAATTAAGAATTTATTTGGAATGCAACCAACTATAGAGAATTAAAAAAAAACAGAAAGAAAACCAACAAAATAAAAAACCCTTTGCTAGAAATAGTGCTACCAATATATGTTTGGACTAGAAATAAAAGCTCAAGTTTAGGAACAAGTATCAATTCCTATCATTACATCTAACCAGATAATAAAAATGTCCTCTTACCGTAACGCGGAGTAGACTCCCAAGGACAAGAAAGAATAGTCTGGATCATAGTACAGATAGACGGAGGACACACAGTAGGGCAGGATATCAATTACACCGACAGCAATTATCTTCCCATCCAGCCAATACTGCTGGTGGAAAGAACCATAGCCACATTCTGGTCCATTTGGAGAATTCTCTGCCTGAGCAAAAACAAAAGAGGGATGTAATTGTCTGACAGGTAGAATTCCAGTACAAAAAAAAAAAAAAGAAAGAAAAAACAGCAAAACTATTTTAGAAATAATTTTAAAACAGGAGTAAATACTGTGAGAAATTAGTCCTGCTATCTGTGTTTAGAAAAAGGAAAAAAGGAATCACTGAAGCATGGAAAACAATATTAGTTCACTGTAACACTTGTGAACTTTGCTGTACTCACGATTGGTAAATTCTATTATCACTCATCCCAAACATGGATCTGCAATTAGCCTCTGCCATCTAGCATTTAGGGTATTGACGTGAGAGAACAACATGGTTCATCAAGTTATGAATGTATTATTATATGCAAACAAATTCTGCAGGATACTCTTTGATTTGACCTACTTCAAAACGAGATGAAGCCCAACGGTAGGAAGAAAAGTGAAAGGTGGACTTTTTACAACGCTGGCACTTCCCAAAGCTGGCTGTGGCTGCCTCATTCTTCCAACACTGCAAGGACCCTACTGTTCCTCTACCCCATGCTCCCAGGTACTAGAGGACCAAAAAACTCATTTTCTCAGTGGTCACCACAGCTGTCTGAGAAGAGCACTTGTAAGAACTGAACTCCTTACCCTTTTTGTGAGGTTTACTCTTTATGACCAACAAAACACCTTTTATCTAAGAACCTGAAACCGTGTTGCAACAAAAGTCTGTGGAACAACTTCTCTGTCAGCCCACATCAGAGTATCTTCTGCAACACCCCTAAGGAACTCACTGCGGTTTTGGATGTGCAGTGCAGCGTGTCTCTGGGCAGAAGAGCCAGAAACTGATGCTTCAAATAAAGAAGAAAATGATCTCCTAATTTAAACGGTATTACACAACCAACTTTGGCATGCCATTTTCTCCCACGTCAAGTTTATTTTAACCCCGAATTCCACCGTGCTCAACTTCATTATCCATCTAGTCATGTTTTACACTGCATTGCCAGATCTTCAGAAAGCTGCTTCTCACTCAATAAATCTGACAATATTGCCTACTATTACCAACTGGTTTGCATTACAACAACAGAAGGTGGGTTTAATCAAGTATTTTGATACAGTAGCACAGACTGAAGAGACGATGGGCAGTAGAAGTTATTCTAATTGGTACCACATGTGTCAAAAGAAATCAATCACATGAACAAAAATCATTTCAACTGACTTACCCAACCAATAAATCCCAAAATAAAGGCCATTTAATAAAATGTTTGCATTTTTATATAGTTATATAGCATAAAACTAGAAGTGGAGTTACAGATACTGGAAAAGTGGAACGATCAACACTTGAGAGCTCAATCTGCAATACAGGAGGATATTAGACTCTGATACTAACATTAAACTGGGTTTCTTCTCATTCAGATAAAGCCTACTTGTTCAACAGTTATGGTTTCATACAATATCCTCGACTTTTCAGTACAGCCAGAAGAAATCACATGGTCAGTAGCAAAACTTTTAAGCTGGGACACAGTCAAGTAAGAGATTTTCTCTCTGGATTTCTCAGCACAGGTTAAGTTCTCTTCTCAGCTACCAGGGTGCAGGCAGTGACAGAAGAAAAGAAAGAAGCATCTGCTGCAGGCCAAAGGGAAATGTGATTGGTCATATAACACAGACTTGCTTAAATAAGTTTCACTTAAACCAGGTTTACTTTCTTTGTTGAAACCTCATCATATAGGATTTAACAGGTCTTAAAAAAAGCTGTCTAAGCCAACGTGGAAAAGATTTTCACTCAAAGCAAAGTCTTCTGAAAGTAAACAACTTCTGTGTCTGTGTGGGACCCCAAACCTCCAATATCACCAGACCTCTGCAAACTGAAGCATTAGCATCGCTTAAGAACTTCTAGTAAAGCACAAACAACAGTTATTTCACAAATGGACTTACAATGAAATGTCACGAACATAGGAGAGGCTATGTTCTGGAGCAAACATAACAAGCACAGCATAGATTTCAGGCAAAATGTTCAGGGATCTCCATTACATTAAGCAAATAACATTTTTTTAAAAGAGCAACATTTTCCTCCTCCTTCAGAAGTTTTCATACAATGTAATCCTTTGTCATGCTTGTCAGTATTACGTTTTCTCCAATTTCTCAATGAATACCTGGCTCCTTTAACTTGATTTCTCATGCACCATCTAGGCAATTTGACATGAAACAGGTCTAGAATATGAAGCATTTTCCTGAAGCAGGTTATACCATTTCACACTCCTGACATGTCCACCTGGGACCCCGTTTGTCAAAGGTGATGTTAAATACACCAGTGACATAAGGTGAGCAGGCCCCACCAGAAAGGGATTACCTTACCTACCCAAAATTATACCTTAGCCCCAGAATCAATCCAGAGGAACCAATTTATTTAAAATTAACAATTTATACTCAAATTTCAATACAATGAATTACTCTAATCTGATGATATTGAAACAATACCATTAAAAAAAAAAAAAATTCAATTCAGGACAAAAATTAAACCAAAGCATTTTCCTTCTGACGTTTAGACTGCAATACAGAGAGAAATACAATATATTCCACCACATGTTAATTCTACCTGTCTTCATATTCTGCTAGCTAATGATTCCATGAACACATTTGATTGCTCATATTTTATAATGGATTATTAAAATCTAAATATTTAATAGCAACTGGTATTACATATTGCCTCAATTAGTACACCTCAACTGCTTAGAATTGAACTTCAACAATGGTAAGAGTGCTCAATTTTCTACAAAGCATATTGGTCTTCCTCTTTAAAAGATGCTTTACTATATTAATTATGATGGAAATTGCACTTGTTAACCCATGTGCCAGACCAGTGGGCAACTGCAGAACCACACAATGGTTTGGGTTGGAAGGGGCCTTAAAGATCACCTCGTTCCAACCCCCTTGCCATGGCCAGGGATACCTCCCAGGTTGCTCAAAGTCCCATCCACCCTGGTCTTGAACACAGACCTGTGACTGCATAGTCACCAAAAATGGGTCCTGACCACACTAACTACGTGATTATCCTGTCTGCAGGGTTTTATGGAATTTCCTATTTTGACCTTTTCCATTTTACTCTCTACTGTAGATGAAGGGAGGAGGAACATACGAAATCCATGCTATCCCTTACACAATATAAAAAAGAGAACAAACAAACAACAGGAAAACCTTGATTTCTACACTCTAGTGGAAATTATTTGCCTAGTAAGTGAAGTGATTAATTCCAGCAGTTCCTTTCCCAAGGGCACACACACCCAACCTATCATACAGTTGATTTTTATCTCTTGGTTAGCAACATATTTCCTTTTCAGTACTACGTCCTCCTTTCGTTAGGGCTTAGTGGAGATGCTGTGACTGCAGCCTGCAAATAGAGGCTGTGTCAGCAGAGAGGTACCACTGCATGTCTTCATTAAAACCAGCAATGCACCCTCACTGAAAAAAAGGCCATGAGCAAATTGGGCTGCGCCAGGTGAAGCACAGCCAGCGGGTCAGGGGAGGTGAGCTGTCCTTCCTACTCAGCACTGGTGAGGCTGCATCCAGTGCTGTGCTCTCCAGTACAAGAGGGTTACTGAGGTAAGTCTGTAAGGGCCATAAAGATCATAGAATCACAGAATGGTTTGGGCTGGAAGGGACCTTAAAAATCATCCGGTTTCAAAGCCCCATCCAACCTGGCCTGAAATGTTTCCAGGGAGGAGGGATCCACAGCTTCTCTGGGCAACCTGTTCCAGTGTCTCACAATCCTCACAGTGAAGAATTTCTTCTTTATATCTAATCCAAATGTACCCTCTTTAAATTTGAAACCATTACACATCATCCTATCACAGCACTCCCTGATAAAGCTCCTCCTCATTTCTCCTGTAGGTTCCATTTAAACACTGGAAGGCCACAATACGGTCTCCCTGGAGCCTTCTCTTCTCCAGGCTGAGCAGCCCCAACTCTCTCAGGTGAAATGCTCCAGCCCTCTGATCATCTTCGTAGCCCTCCTGCGGACTTGCTCCAGAAAGTCCATGTCTTTCTTATGCTGGTGGCCCCAGAGCTGAAGGCAGTTGGTGCAGCTGGCCAGACAGCCCAAGGAGCCTCCATCTTTGGAGATACTCATAACCCATGGTCCTGAACAACGTAGTCTAGCCAACCCTGCTCAAGAGGGCGTTGGACTAGGTGATTTCAGGAGGTCCCTTCCAACCTGAATATTTCTGTGATTCAATATCAAACCAAAATAAAACAACTCTCTGCATCAAATTTTAAGACACTCTCTGCAGGAATAGTTTTTGAGCTATACTGTAAACTATTTCATCAGGCCACTGATAGGAAGCTTTAAATGCTAGAAAGATTATCGAAGCTCTAAAGGTACAAGGGACTTCAGAAGCAATAGACCTTGAGCATCACTGTAGAGACATCATGGTGATGTCTACACCACTATAAGAGAAAAAGCAATTTGCTGAGGTCCCTAAATGAAATGAGGTTTGGTTTAGTCCTAAACTGTGCGTTGAACGTGACTAAAATGTGACATTCTGCAGAAGGCAATCCTGGGAGTTACAGACCTGCAATGGTATCATTTGTTATTAATCTCCTAAAAATTAACACATCTCCATAAATAAAATTAAGCAGAGCAGAAGCTGATGTGCTTTTCAAAGAGCAAAGATCTAGGTTCACAAATGTCTTTTGGTTCTTTAGAACTCAAAAGCATCTCAGTATGGATAACAGGAAACAAAGCAAAAACAAATTATCATTTACATAATGGAAAGCAGTTCACTTTCCATCGTGCTGGAACTACTCTGTTCTGCATGCTGGTAGGTGAATCACTGAAGACTGAACAATGTTGCAGCAAACTGAGCTGATGATTTTAAAGTATTTAGGATGGTTAAACAGGAGTCGAGTGTAAACAGCTATAGAAAGATCCCATAATACCAAGTTATTAGAAAGGCAGAGGAAAAGTCCATAAATCCATGAAACATAAATGTATGGAACATAAGTGCCTGGGGAAAAAATACTGCTTTATACACATTCAAAACAAAGGTTATAAATTAGCAGTTCTCTCAAAAAGATGCTTTTGAGAGCAGATGAAATCACCAATTTAATGCTTTGCATCAGTCAAGATGGGAAAAGACTAAAAAGCAATTAGAGACTGATTTGAAAACAAAACAAAACCAAATCATCATTCAACTGTGTAATGCCACGGTGGATCTGAGTGCTGAGGCTTGTTCCAACTGTTGTATCAGGACAACATGGAACTACTTGGGAAGGACAAACGTGGAAATTACTATTAGTGACATCAATACAACCACTGGCCCAGCACAGCCCCCTAACTCACTGAGCACCAAAAGCCAGGAATCACCCTGAGCAGTTTGATTTTCCCTGTGCCCTCCATCCATAAACACTCTCACCTTGGCAACAACAGAGTGTGAAGCCACACTGGTTTTTGGCTAAGATTTCTGTGCACCATTCTCCTCCACTGAACCACTCTAACCATACCCATCCAAACAAGACTGAACTTGCATGGGTCAAGTGGTAAAATTGCAAATGTTTAAACACAGCTTCTAAGACAAAGGGATGAATGGAAAAAAAAAAAAAAAGCCTCAAACAGCTCCCTCTGCATTAACCTATTTACTGCTAGAAAATTGCCTAGTTTTCTGCTCCTCCATGCTGCATCATTTTTTAAAAATTCATTTTTCTGTGCCAGAGCCCATAGCCAACCCAGAAACTAAACAGAATAATAAAAAGAGGAAATAAAAAGAGACAGAGAGAGTTTGGGTGTTCATAATGTTTGCAGCTAGTAATAACATTTAAAAAAATGACAAATTGAAATCATGTAAGGTTTAAGTTTTATTTTAAGTTATTTTTGTTCAACAGAGTAAACAGACTACATGCTACTAGATTTGCTTGTGGCAACTGTTTCAGAATAAAGAATTTCAAGAATCCCTTGGCCTCTGATATACAACCCCTTTTATTTAACTTCATCTAATTGAAGACATCTGTAGTGGTGCCACACAAAATTTAATTCAAGCTTCAAAATGTCAATAAAAAGTGTCTGTAAGAAACAATACTGGTATAAACCTGGCAGGGAAGTGTGCATCAACATCTACGTAACCATACAAAATCAAGAATATAATGGCAGTCTGCTGCCTGAGTTGACGAGGTGATAAAAGCCCTTTTCCTATAAAGTCTAATGAGCTCTATTACTCTTCAGCTTTCAGGAATGTAAAGGCCAGTGGACTCAGCAGAGAAAAGCAACAAACTCTCCACACATGGATTCATTCAAACTGCGACAGATCAAATTACTGGTGTAATTGCTATAACCTGACAATTTCATTACAGTCACGCGGTTCTTAACTCTTTAAGACTTAACAGAAAGACAGTGCAAGAAATCTGTAGTAGTTTGCTTCGTTGAAATGAAGCATCAGCATCTCTCCTAAACTTTTAACTTGGACTGTAGTCAAACACAAGCTTAGCAAGTTATTTAGTAATACATTCTTTTCTTTCATAGAAATCATCAAAGAATAGAAGAGACACCATTGTATGATTCTATGACACAGCACTTTCTGCTACTATCTCTTAATGTGGTATTGTGAAATTCAGTGGTAGCTTATTACCCAGTTTATTATCCAGCAAAGTTCTCAGACTCCTTTGAAAAGAGTGCTATCTTCCACACCAGATGGTGATGACGCAAGACTGTGACACCCATTTACACCACCTAGACCACAATGGTTACTGTCCACAGAGAGTGGAAAGAATTTCAGAGCTGCATCTAGAATGAATACTTACCTCCAGAGGAGAATCACAGAGGAATCGCGTGAACTACATCAAGGCAAATTCATCAGAAATACGTGCCCAAGAAGACAGTTCAAATATGCAAAGCAGAAAAAGAAGAAAAATATTAGCAGGACTGCAGGATACATTAAAAGTCAGATACACTCTTTCAAAACCATGCGTTTGAAAACTACCACCAGATTTTAAGAGTGAAGATAAAATTTCCATACACAAACTCCCATGTTCTATTTTGTTTATAAGTACAAACAGAACTAATAATTCATTATCCAAAGTACTTTTTCCTGTAAAATAAAAGAAGAATTTTTTAAAGTGTGATGTGAGAGAATTATCACTTTGTAATAAAGGTCTGTTTCTCATGTCCTTTATTTTATATTTCACATGACCCTTCTCTGTGACCGCCTGCAACAGAGAGTCTTTTCCCACCCTTCCGCTGGTACCCACCCCATCACTAAAGCAAGGGGGTTAGGGCCCTCATCTCTCTTAATATAAATTAAGTCTATTTACATTCAAAATCATAAGCAAGCCTGGTTTAAGTCTAAAGAAGAGGAAGAAGGAAAAAATAAAATCAACTTCCTGAAAGCGCAAACATTTTCAAATTCAATACTTTGGTCAATATGAAATGATGTGCTGTAGATAATCAACCAAAAAGGCAAGGTTTTAATGATCTGGAGCTTGTTCAAGATTCTAATAATGATAAAACTCAATAGTCATTTATTTACCATCACTTACTTATTTAATACAAATACTTCCTTACTGGTGGATTCCACATTAAACTTGTTACAAATTTCTGTTACATATTTAACCCTAAAACGTTCCTTTGTTAAAATCCTAGTACCTGTTACATGGTTAATTCCCCCCTCTCATAGTAGCTTCATGATTTAATAAATCAGCAGTTCCCAAACTGCAAAATAACAGTAAACATGAACTTTTTAATTAAAGTTTGATAAAAAGAATATGTAGGGACACCTAAAGAAACCTGACTTGTCAAGAATTCTATGAATTTCTGAGGTTAATTAAAGAAGATTTTTCTATTTAAAGGGAAATACAAAAAAAAAAAAAAGGGTTAATTACTTGACAGTTATCTCATTTTTTTTCCTCCAAGGAAAGGTAGGAGAGGAAGGAAGGCAACAATAAAAAGTGCCAATATTGGAAACTGCTGACTTAGTACAGAGTTCCATATACAGTCTAAGCAATTAAAACTTTTTCTTCTTTACAGACAGTGCTATAAAGCAGATTTTTTAGAATAAAAACATATCCTTTGGTAGATCAATATGCAAACGTTACCTGGACCATTCTCAGTGTAGCTCAAAGTGAACACAAACTTAACCTCCTCTAAGACTGTCTCTCTAAGGAAGTGAAGCTGCTCATGCTAAAAGAAGCAAGACTTTGCAGAAGTTACATTTCAGACTCTTCCTCCTCAAACACACAGCAGTAGCTGATCTGTGAATGAATGGTAAACCTTTGGACACAGGCTTTATGGAAGAACACTGAATTTCTATATGGTGCTGCTGAAGACAGGGTATGGTGCATTCCCTATATAATTAACCATTTCAAATCTAGTCACTACCAACCCTAATTACTTGGGGTTTGAAAAAATAGCTTAATTAAATTCTACAAGTTTTATTGACTTGGCAGATAAGTAGAGAGAACAAGAAAAAAAAATATATTAAAGAGAAAAAAAGAAAGTAATTCTATATTTGAATTATTGAGTTATGTTCCCATAAAAAAAGAACAGAGAGCTACAAATTCCTACACTGCAACTGCATCAGTCCTTACAGCCAGTGACCTTAGAATGTGCAGGCTTCAGAAAAAATAAACCATGTGTTATTAATTTTCATGTCAGAAGACCCCCAAAAGTTCCTAATCTGTAACTTTAGCTTTATAGTGCAAGTTAAACCCTCTGGGTGAGAACACTGAGCCAACGATACTTTTCAAATCTCTTTACCCATTCTCCAGGCTGTGCTCTACAACCTCCTGGCTCTGGGGGAGGTGAGGGGGCACTTTTTAAATGTACCTGACCATAACTGCTGCTTGCTGGGGAGTATATACTGTTACCACTACCCATACCTCTGGCTGAAAAACAATTCTTAACTGCACTTGATTTCCTATCCTACTCTTATGGGGAAAAGAAAGTATTGCAAGTCTTGGTACATATTATTTCACCTGTTGATACTTGCTAAACTTCTTAGGTTAGACAAGTCCTAGAAAACCAGAAGACTGTGAATCTTCTCTAGAAGTCAATTAAGAAACAGTTAATCACGAGTCCAACAATCATTCGTGGTGGATTTGTTGGTGCTTTGTTTTGCTGGGGTTTTTTAAGGGAGAATTAATTGACACATAGAGCTGAAGAGGTTGATATGTATTTTAAGTCCACTGACCTGTTATATTCTCAGCCCTTACTCTCCCCTCCCATCCCCAAATTCACAGCACTTTCACCATAACCCAGGAATATACCTAGACCATACATTTACTTAAAAGTTACATTTACTAAAAGTAAATGTAACATTCACTTTCTAAATTAAACTCATTTAATACTGCAAGATTATTATGAGCACAATTCAAAGCTTATTCAATAAACCATGAGAGAAATATAGTCAAAAGCTGGTGTTGCATGTAAAAGAACTGAATCTGTCACACAAGCACAATTAAAATTCCTTTTGCAAAGTCATGCTTTTTAAATTTTAATTTCAAACTGAATTACATAAACTTAGGTCTTTTAAAAATTATGTGATATGTATGAAATCCACAACAATCTTCCTTTGGTGCAACCTAATTACAATTGCCAGAAAAAACCAGCAGAACAACAGGAAATAAGTTAATACGATTAATAAAAATAAGAGGGGAACGTATCACAGAATGGTATCAAAGGGGAAGAAAAATAAAAGGAAGGTTTGGTTCAACTCAGAGCTACTTGCTCGAGCAAAAAGCACATGGACAGCTCTAAAAACCTGGAATAAAACACCTGCTTCCTTATACAGGTAGGGGGAAAATAGTCAGTTGCTTTGGATGCTCAAGTCAAAAGGGTTCCACCCAGTAGCTCAATAACTTTCTGAAAGCAAGGGTTACTGATGTCACACAATGATGTCATAGCCTCCCCAGGAAAAAAACAGCTTTCAGCTGTCATCACCAGGAGCTGTAAAATTTTGTGAGAAGACATCAGAGAAGGGCATTAATTTCTAATTTTCCTTCTGACAGCATTAAGAGTTTACTCATATCTGTAATTCGCTGTCAGGAAAAATGGAGTATTTGCACTTTGAAGTAAAAAAGGGGTGAGGAATGAATATGAGATTTGGGCCTTTTTCTTTTTAATCTAATCTCTGAATGGGAATAAAATAAACCAAGGTGCTGGTTATTTTTTTTGTTTGTATTTTCATAAAGGTGTCAGGCTTATAACAAAATAAAATATGAGTTTCCAAACAGAAAACAAGTCAAGCAACCTCCAGTCTCAGTGTTCCACCTTCACGCGTATCAAGCAAGTTTATTCTCTCTTCCCTCCTCTGCTTCCAAGGCCAACATAATGAATGGTTCCCCATCTCTTAGTGTAACCCTTAACAGGAACAGTCCACAAAATGTGGCTTTCTTTCTTGATGGCCCCTTGGATTCTTCCCTAGATATTCATTTTATAAATAGTTTCTCCTCCTCAAGTAGGGTAACCTTTAGGTGTTTTAGATACACACGAACACAAAGAGCTAGAATTAGGTTTTTATTCTCTAGAAGCTCCTCTCCAGGTCAAACTCTTTTCCCGTTTTATCCAGCTCTTCTTGGCTTCATACAAACCCTGCATGAGTGTGCAGGACATCCTGCCACCACCCAAGAGCTCCCTCTTTGGAGCTCTATTACTTTCAAGATACTGGCACTTCTTATAGGTTCAGAATAGGGTTTGGCTCTCTGGCATCAACTCTTCCTTGCTTCCCAACAAAAACTGCTCCTAAGGCAGTTTAATCACACTTTATCCTAGGAACTGCATTAGGATTTATTTTGTGCATTGGGCTGCCGTATTTTAATTAATCTTCTCTAGCCAAAAAAGACTAGAATAAATATTAATCATAAAGTTGTGGAGTGAAAAACATAAAAAATACACAAGAAAACAAAACAAACCAAAAACTTCCAGTAAGGCTAGAAGCAGCTGTTAAATGATCAACACACACACCCCAATAAAAAGAAACTATCTAGGAAAACAATTGAAAAGAACCTGTAAAATTAACAACATTCTGTAGCTTTCTGTAAAAATGGCAGGAAAATGGGACAAAATGTAGCATGTTACAAGAAGAGATGCTGTCAAGCTATCCTGCTATCCTTTAAAGCAGGCAATATAGTAGAGCTAAGTTAGCAGAGGAATCAAAGATGCATTCCAGGGATGGCTCTATTGGCTCATTTTCAACAGTGACTTACAAAAAATATAGGAATACTAACAAAATACAGAGATATTCACAGACCAGAAGGTGAGAAAGAGCCTTCAAAACATAATAAATAAGGTAGGAGGGGATTTAAAGTTTAAATGCATGTCTCAAAAGTAGTTTTCAGTACAAGAATCAGACTAAGGAAACAGAAGTAATTGCTGATGGGAGATGGGACAGAACGTACATTTCAGGATTACAATTATAGTTCCCTTGTTGAAGAAACTTCCTCTCAAAATAATGGAGATTTGTCAGTATATATTTATATATCTTATATATATATATATTTACATGTATCTACCTCGAAAGCTCAGTGTCAAAATCAGGAAGAACAATATAAACTGTGATGCAAAAGGAATCTGAACTGAAATGATAGGACTATGGACAACCTACTTAACTGTCTGAATGCCTCAATTCATTGGCTTTCCCAGGTATTTCAAGAATAAAAATCCAGGAATCCACAGCACTAGAGTCACCAGGGCCACACGAGCAAGCAGAAGGGATCAGGCTGATACAGAAGCACTCGTAAGTCTGTAAGTTTGCAGTATCAGAGATCTGAAACACAAGCTCATTGCAGCGAGATGTTCTGCTGCGGCCGCAGCCGACCACGAAGGGCCAATCATCAGATTAGCAATGTCATCCGTCAAAATGATTAAAGAATCAATTCAAGAGATTATAAAAACATATGGCTGCCACAGCAAGCTACAGTAGATTAAAAATAACCACAAAGGCTGCTGATTTTTTTAGGCACGCTCATTAGAACAAATAAATAAATAAATAAGGGAAAAAAAAGAAAAAAGAAAAAGAAAAAAAAAAGAAAAAAGAAACTAGGTTAGTTTGCAACTGGCTGCTGGTGGCAGCTTTCAAATTGATCAGAATGTGCTCCCTGTCATTCCCCAGCCTGTTCACTCAGTTTTCAATGTTAGTTCGAGAGGATTTCTGGAAGGTAATTAAAAAAAAAAAAAGGAAAGAAAAAAAAAAAAACCAAACCACACACTATACTGATTTCAGTAATTTTTTGCACCTTTTCAAACAGTGTATCTTTTGTGTGTTGTGAAATTCTTTTCTTCCAAGACAAATATTTAGTTAAGCACAAAGCAAAGAGAGTGTCCAGCTAGTTTTGCAGAGGGAACAGAGACACATACTATTTTTCTACAAGTTTGTCATTATAAAACACTTATGAAAAGTTCAATAAAACATTTGCTTCAGAAGGTCTAAACAGCAATAAACTGTTCACCATTGCTCTTTCTGGAAACTACTGTAGAATTTTTATGATCTTTTATGGAAATGTTTTCTAACTTGTGTAGCTGCCATATAGCTTGTTTCAGTTACACTTCAGCCGTGTTTCTTAAAGACAAAGACTACTGTAAAAAGACTTAGAGCTTAAAAAAAATAAAAAATAAAATAAAATTCATCTCATTAATGGACCAACTGTATCTGTGTTTTAAACCATCCAGATCAATCATTAAGTTCACTTCAAAAAAGGCAGGAAGAAAAAACTGCTTAACTTCTGAATTTTACATGACAATATGCTATATATAAAACTCAGTTGGGAATGTAAGGCCCTAATTGAACACAAGAACTGAATACAACTAAAGAACTAAACTAGCTGAGAGCTTTAGATATGTGTGTGTGTATATATATATATGTGAGCATCTATAAAAATATACAGCTTCTATAATTGACTTCAAGAAGCATTTTTAAAAAGACAACATTGGGCAGAAATGCAATGCCTCTGGTGAGGTGACAGTTAAGAACTTCTAGACAAATTAGTCATTGATTATGTCACAGGGATCAAAAAAAATTCCTTCTTGGGATGAAAGAAGAAATGTTTTCACTGTATTCATTTAACTTAACGTCTTTGCCTCCAGAGCTACACAGTTTCATATCTCTATCTATCATTTAAATACCAAGAAATATATTCTGACATTTCATATAAAACACAAAAGACATGCAGGTGGCAAAACGTTCTGGAACACTTACATATATATTTCCCCATACTTAATCATCCTGAAGCTGTGGTAGAGTGGGATCAGAGCATCTTCCAGGTGATCTGTGTTCAGCAAAGCCCTTTCTGCATTTCTTACACAGAAACATTGGTAGTTTTGTTGAGCAGACTTAAAAGAGGTATGTTGTTGAGAGGTATGGATTGCTCTTAGCAAAGCAGAAGACAGGCCAGATCTATTATTAAGCTTCCTTAAATCCAGCGTTCTCATCTGAAGAGACAGCTATGCCCTTGGATCTCGTTACTGTTTCTATCTTATTTCTTCCTGTTGTGTTTCCACCTCATTTTCAGATTTTTGTACTGTTAACACTAGAAAGCTAAAGCATAAACCACTCCCTGGTCACACTCAGTCTGGTAAAACCAGACCAACAGACAGGTGTCCATCTGCAGAGAAAGCCACCTCCAGTAGCACAGTCCAGCACCGGCACTCGATTCAATTACCAAAGTATTTCTGCCTCTTGTGAGTATACAAGACACACAAAAAGCTCACTCTTCTGTCTTATTCTCTGATCATCCTTCTACACATTAATCTACACATTTTCTCCCAATCTCTTCTGATTTTTTCCAACAACTCCTTTTAAGATAAGAGAATGTGTATTACTAGAAGAGTGGATGACTATGCGTTTACACAGCAGCTTCATAAGGTTTTGTGCTCCCAGGGAGGAAAAAAATGACAAATCAGTTCTTCCTCAGCAGTATTTAAGAACAAGTATTATGAAGCAATCTTTAATTAGAAAATCATCTGCTACGTTTTTCCTCAGGATAGCAATTCAATTCAGCAAAAACATGCTGACAGAAATATTCTTAGGTGCCAACAGCTTTGCACAACATCAGAACTCAATGACACTCCAAAGCAGAGAGACAACCAGGTCATTTCTGAAGCTGAAATCCTGTAGTAACTGACCAAAAGGTTTTGAGAGGGTTGAGGGTATTCCCAAGTTAAGTTTGATTTATACCAGACAAACTAAGAGAAAATGGGATAAACAAGAATTTAAAAGCCTATGCAGAAAATACTTGTAGCTTTTATACCAAGACAAAAAGAGATTTGAAAAATTTTCACTTGCAAGCTAAAATGGCTTTAATTCTAGGAGCAAGGAGATACTCAAAACTGTTCCTAGAATATTAACTTATCTGGCAGATAGCAAATATACTTCTACCTTACCAAATCCTCTACTCGTCAAGGAGAGCAGCACGGAAGATCGTGACAATGCTTCCATATGAAAGGCAATTTCATCACTGCAGGGAAAACACTAACTCTGGGACTTGGAAAATGTTTATTCCACTATAAAATTTCTACCTTGCTTTTTATTAGTCTTCTCTCCTCCTCCTGCAACTCTGATGGAGAAAGTAAGGAGGAAAAGGCAAAATTCAAAAAGACTTTTCAAAAAAGGGCACTGAAATGCCAGTTGTCACTGGTCTCCAAGTGGCACTAACCAGAGTGCCCAGAAGTCTTTGGTGTCAAGTAGCTAATTCTCTGTCCTGGAAATTATCTATTCCCCTTTCTCACATAAAATCTTGATGAAAAGATGTATATACATTACATAGGTGCAAAAAAATGGGCCTTCTTTCACACTCATTGAGCAATAATTGGCTTCATGGTTCACATACCAGTTGTTAATATTGTGAACTCTTCTATAACTTTCCACATTAATGTTATTTTCAAATAATCACCAAAGTTCTACATCAATTCCTAAAATGTAATAAGGTTACTATTAAACTAGCCTAGCAGCTCATATAGGCAGACACTATATTGTAACGCCAGCAATCTACAAATATACTGGAAAAATAAGTTGTTAATATGTCCCATAACAATTTTTGTTGAATTCTGAACTTAAATGTAGGCCAGTTTCTGAAGTGTTGAGCCAAATATAAAATTAAATACTCTTTCTAAACTAGAAACTTTGCAAACACAAAAGCGTGCACAAGCTTCCCTGAAAAGGTGGTTTATCCACCATACATAGATGTATTAGCTTGCACACAGTAAAAGCTAAATTTAATTTTTTGATATAGAAAAATTCCTGGATGTTTGCCAGTTTAAAGCCCAAAGCAGAGTTGTTACTACCCTGATAAAAAGCCCTGTGTAGGGAACAGAATTTCATTTTACCTTTACTTAAAGAACTGCTTGGCTCCATAATGTCTGTATGATATATTAAAAAGTCTGAAAACAAGGAAGAAAAAGTTTGAGTCTTTCAAATACCATTTTCTAACCTTCCTCTCAATAATTTGGATCAATTTCACCCTACTTAGTATCTTCTGTTCCTAAAAGGGATTCAGATAATTCTTCTCCCACACAGATTCAGTATTAACAAAAAATATTAAAAAAAAAACAACAAACCAAACCACAAACAACAAACAAAAACATTTTGTGTATTCTTCAGTTTATAACCCTGCAGGAATCAAATGCAAGATGCTTTTGATTGAAGTGACTGAGTTTTAGTGCAAACAAAAAAAAAAACCTTCTTAGACAGATAGGCCCGCAAACCCACAAGGTAATTTACTAGTGCTGAATAAGGACCTAAATTAAAAGCCATCAGCATCAGACTGAGTTGTTACATTTACTAGAAGCTTCAGATAAGGTCTTATGCCTTCCCTGGAATATTATACTAAGCTTGCACAATCATGCTGCCAGATAGAAAGATCAAGGCAGAGCAGGGAAACACCTAAGGCAAGTCACAAGGAAAAAGAGGGTAAAAATCAGTTAATTTATTAGTAATTAAATTATAGCATGAATGGAAATACATCTCATTCCTATTCAAAAGCAAACCCCCATGATAGACTTTACACCTTAAGATGGTGGAAACCTGACCTGTCCTTAAGGCATCTTTCCTTCCTTAGACTCAGTTTAAAACAAAACAAAACAAAATTCCACAAATGCTTAAGGCCATCAAACCCAAGTCCACACTAAACCAGGCACTCTGACCCAAACAGAGAGGAGGTGAAGCAAGAGGTCACTGCTATACAGAACTGAATTGCAAGCAGCCATCATGATTTTGCTCTTGATTCTTCATGAAATAAGTAAGTCTATGAAGTTCTTCTCACCCTTTCTGCAGCAACAAGCTTTTCAGAGCAAATACATGGTGGAATATACGCTCTATCTAAGAATTAGGGCTGAAATACATCCATTGTAGCAGACAAATCAAGTCACTAGGTAATGCCAGGTACAAAACTAGTAAATAGCTCAATCTTTTTTTGGCATGTGTCCATTTTTTACATTATGGTAATCAAGCAAATTTATGCCAGTAATTGTAAAAAGGGCAGAGATTACTACTTATTGTTATGAGTCACTTTACAACACAAAGTGAATTCAGTTTTATGGCTTTCCATGAGATCTCACAAAAAAGTTTCCCTTACACTCTTCTGAACTAAAGCCAAAAAGGATGATGTGGTTTGATTACTCTACCTGGAAAGCAGCTATAGCTTGCTGGGTATCACCTCTGCAAGTACCACTCTCAAGAGTGGAACTGTCTGACTAGATAACTGATCAATACTGAAGTCATACATTTGCAGTAGATAGAAATGACAGATCTGAGGTAGCAGCTTTATTAATTCTGCTAATGAAAATGTTGTGCCACCTGCCAGAGAAATGGAGAATTGCTGCTTGTTTAGAACCCCACGAGTACTGTTTTTCTTTTTTACATATTAGATGAGGGTTAGCATCCTGTAGTCACCATTTTAAAAGCAGGTTTTAGTCACTTGTTGCATAATCTCACTGAATCTCAGACAATCAGCTGGTGGGAGTATTTTTGCTCCATTTCTTCTGCAAAGGCAAGTTGAGTTATGCTTAGCAATGAAATGTTAGTAAAACTGGGATTTTTAAAACTTTCATCTGTTAAATTAAGCAAGACCACAAAGGAAAAAAAAAATAAAAAATAAAAGAAGGATAAATGTGGAAAAGTTATCAAACAGCTTTAAAGCAGAAGATGCTTTTGCCACAAAACAAAAAAAAGCCCAACCAAAAAAAAAAAACCCCAAACTTCCCATTATCCCATTTCCAGTGGAAATCTCAGTCCCAGACCTCTTCAGAAATCACATACAAACAGCAGCTCTACTCCACTAACTACTAACATTAGGGTTTTTTATTTATGATGGTGCATAATCCCCCTCTCTTCAGCTCAGTTTCTCCTGGGCTGAAGCCTGCTAAAGGACCTTGGGAAAAACCACAATCCTTTCCCTCCCAAATGGAAACTGCAGTATTTTAACACATAGAATTCCTCTAAAAGACACCATTTCCCATCATTTAACTGTGCTCTAATAAACGATATTTTCAGAAAGGTGCATGCAGTGGAACTGTACCTCATTTTCGCCACAGTCAGAAGGTGTATCCTTGTGTATAGCCATCTGATACTTGGCAAATAAAGTGGCTGATTGGTTGAAGGATGATTTGAACTGGGGGTCCTCGAAGGAGACAGGTACTAACCTCACCTTCAGAGCAAGGAAAAATACAAGCATGCTATTTTGAGTACGTATAACCAGGTAATATGCTTCTGAAGGTAAGGCTAGTGAAAGATCTCCTCCTATCCACTTCAAAGCCTCTGAAGTCAGTTTTCTGCTTTAAATATAGTAGAAGAAAATCCTCTTATGGGGGAAAGTCTGACAAGGAACACTAAGTTTAAATGACTGTTGATACTTTCATTAAGAATAAAAATATATGTAACACTAGAACACTCTAAAGCACCAGTTTAGTCAACCTGGTTTTTGACCAAGTTATTTAACAAACCAACCACAAATTTTATGTTCATTGTATAGTCTCAAGGACTTTTAAAATGCATTATTTTTAATGGCACATCACTCATTGCTCCAGTTTAGCAATTACATATTCTTGCTAAACATATTTTTCTTCTCTGTTTTTTTTCTGGCAATATGATAATACATCTGATGCTTAACCAGTAGACACCACCTGGTCATTACAAGCAGGACTAACAACTTGTAATGTAGGTGGGAGTGCACAGAATATTTCTTGAAGGGCTTAAATCAATAGTGAAGAGGTCTATACAACTTCTGGGAACCTTAAACCAACAATTTGTATGTGTGACAAATTTTTATTCACATGTTGGCCCTGATCATGCAAGTTCCTCCTTATGGAAGCATTCAAACCAAAGCCAGTGAGGCTAGTTATCAGGATAAGCTTCCAGATAGTTTTAGATTTGTATTTATAAGGCCCACAACATACCTCAAAAAAGCTTCACCCTCTCCATCTCTTACCCAATAACATACCCATGTAACTCCCCTAACTTTTCTGTCTGCAGTTAAGACCAAATATTTGTGGCATTCACAAAGAGATAGCAGAAGAGTTTGCACTTTCAGGACATTGATTTTATTTGATGTAGTATTTTACATGCTCCTCAATATACAATGGATGTAAAATCCACATTTGTTGCTCCTAGAAACAAGACACGTGAAATGGAAGGGAAGCTGAGCTTTGCATACAATTCATTTGGTCTTCTGACCTGATTTATAGTTGGTTTATCAGGTGGGTCCTTGTGAATAACCATCTGGTAACGTTTATAGACCTGGTAAGACTCCTGAAATGTGGCTTTGAACTGTGAACTTGGTGGAGATGATCTCACCACCCTCACCTTCAGAAGAAGTTAAACATATTTATTATTACAGTATCACACAATAACTCTATACATACACAAACATCACAACAGAGACAAATTTTGACTTCCTCCACAAGGGTCCTAACAATTTCATTAAGATTAGACAATTCTTCAGCTCAATTTCGGCTGCTGAAGGTTTTTATATTTACACTCAACAACAGAAAAAGTTTTCAAACTACAAAATTAAAATAACCAAAAGGCCCATAGAAGAACTATATGACTAGTTTTCAGGAAATAATACCAACAAATGGTATGGAAATCAACATGTTAAAGAGATTTTCCGGACTTCTTAAAATCTTCTCTTGCAGCTTCACACTAGACTGAAAAATACTTGAAGGACCCAAGCATTTGGAAGCTCCTCTCTGTGCTCTTTACATAAATGTTTTTCTTACAATATGTTTTTCTATGTTTTTCTTACAATAATCCCAAGGGGATTTTTAGGTATTTTTCAAATTGAAAGAGGAAGAGGAAACAATGCTTCCATATTCAATTATGAGTTAATCATAATAGGAAGTTATCCATCTTCCCCCACCAAGACCCTTACATGCACAAAATAAATGTAATTAATAAGAAAAACTAAATTAAAGTTTTTCTTAGTAAAAATGATTGCTTCCTAACCAAAAGAATAGCACAGGAACAACAGTATACTTCTTTTCAAACATATTTAAGGGCAGGTTAATTTCAGAAAACATGTAATTTTCTGTATGGTTCTATTTTCACAAATAGCATTGGTTCTGGTCTATTAAAAAAAAAAAAAAAAAATAAAATGAAAACCAGACTTGACAGCTATAGGAAGAAGCACAAAGAATCTAGGGAAATACTGTTGGAACCATCCTCCTTTTAATTCTCCCTACATTTTCTAAAATGAAGACAGACTTCAGAAGATGTTCAAAGCCATAATGCTTCTGTTACACAACTCATCAGAAAATCTGGAGGATTTACTGAGATGGATCAATTTCATGGCTTCTTGTCACTTACTCAGGGTGAATCTTTTAAGTCCTCATTCCTCATTACTACCTCTTTGAATTATTAACAAAAGAATATTAAAAAATTCATTTCACATACCATCACTGATAATCAGTAACTACAAGCAAATACTTTTATCCAAATAGTTTCCCAACTCCCAGAAAAAAAAAAAAAAAGAGACATAAAAACCCCACAGTTTTTATGATGAATCAATGTTAGAAAGTTAATAGCAACCGGTGTATTAAGGGAAATTTTCTACCATCACTTTTACATCTTCCAAAGACATCAACACATATCAGTGATGTTTATAAAGAGCAGCTATCTTCTTATCTGTTTAATTTTATGATCACTTACTGCTTTCTTGTCAAGATTCATTAGCATAAATAGTTTAAGTATTTATATACTGCAGAACTAAATATTGAATCTCTCTCATCATTCAACACTCCGTTAATTCAAAGTCTTTCATTTTCAAGTCACACTGTATGAAATCAATTTCCAAGTTATTTTGGGAACTGTATTGGTTTCTGCTAAGACTGACTGCAAGTGCAAGAGTTCCCTCTTGCGGTTACACCGAGCTCAGTTGCACCAGATATATAGATACATATATAGAATGCTGTACTACATATATTGAAGATTTAAACTCTAACCATTCCCCAAAGTCACAGCTACTAAACACCTAAGCATTTAAAAACCCCCTTAACTAGAGTTTTCCTTAATTTGCCTCCAACAACAACGAATGAGACATTACCTCTAATTTGTGTCGTGCATCATCGGGTAAAGAGACAAAAACGAAGTCTTCGATGGTCTTAGGTTGGTTTGGTTTAGATTTAGAGTTTTGCAAGAGGGATACTTGATCTCCTGCTTGAAGTTGAGAGCCTTCAAACGTGCACATCTGGTTCTGAAGGAGTTTCTGCAGTTTTCTTTCTTTCCGTATGTCCTTTGCTTTCCGACACGGTGGCTTGCTCAGATCAGCCCCTTTCCCTACCAGGGCACGGGGAAAGAATTAAACACCACATTTTGTAATAAACAAGTCTTACATAATCACTGAAAACAAATGTTTAAAATCACCATTAAGTACAGACTGTGGTCTGAACTTCACATGCTCTTTCACATTTACAGCTACAGCCAACACTAAATGCCAAGCAGTATGGAAACACCTTGACCGTGACTCCATCCTACAGCCAAGGATACACTTAAAAACTAAAATGAAAAACTTCCCTCTCTCTGTTCTTAAACCATTTTACCACATCACCCTCTCAGAAACAAAAGCTCCTGCTTAATGTATGTTTTGATGGTGTACTGGTGTACTACAATCAAACACCTACAGGATCAGCTTGAAATAACAAAAGGAAAAAAAGAACAGAACTACAAAACCTCGAAGCCAAATGCATAGAGAATTGTTCTACCACATTAAAAATCCAGGTGGCTACACAGACTCCCATAGAAGACAAGCACAAAACACAAAACAAAACATTTTTGTCACCTGAAATCCTTATGTAGTGCATAGAAATGCAAATGATGCCAATGCCGGCACCATTAGTGACAATGTTACTAATGTCAGGTAAAAAAAAAAAGAGTAAAAGGACACAAATTTACACCTTTGCTTAAAATTCTATTCAGATATACTGAACAGAATATATTCAGATTGTGATTTTACTAAGCAATTCACTTTTCTCAATTTCCCCTCTATTTTTTAACAGAACAACCATTTATGATGTTCTGTTGGTGAAATGTTATTTAAGAGAACTCAAACCTAGAAAACAACTGGGTCAGCATGGAAAATAGTACGTGGTACTACAAGAACTTAGCTAAAATTAAGATTTAAGCACCACAAGTACAAAGACATAAACCAGTAAAAATTCAAGTGGTTCAAATTCCTCAACCAAGAGGCCAGATTAATTTTATAGTTAGGACACTAATGTAAATTAAAGTCAAGATGAGAATGCCAGTACTAGAAAAATTAACACAGTCTTTTCTTCAATAGGAAAGAAAGGGGAAGGGGAGGAAAGGGGAAGGGGAGGAAGGGGGAAG
>JANIJG010012061.1:87419-106466 GCA_024611175.1 Megaceryle torquata | reverse complement strand
ATACAAAACCAGTATAGAACCCAACCCCCCTGATGGTAATTACATCACCGTCACCACTGATGTTGTAGAGCAGGCACTGGGGGTCCCCAACTAGGCCCCGCAGTGGACGGGAGCTGTGTTCAGGAGCTGGATTCTGGTACCAGGTTCAGGAACACACCGACTGGGATCGAAGGCAGAACGGACAGAGTCCTCCTCGGATACTCTGAGGAAGCAGTCCAAGAAGGGAGAAGAGCCCAGGAAAAAGAAGCCCTATAGACCCTTTGAATCCCTCTGCTTTATACCCAATATGCTGTATAGGGGCTGGATACCTCGTTGGTCAGTTTGGGGTCACCTGCTC
Source organism: Megaceryle torquata (assembly GCA_024611175.1). NCBI lineage: Eukaryota > Metazoa > Chordata > Aves > Coraciiformes > Cerylidae > Megaceryle > Megaceryle torquata. Next base: position 106,129 of record JANIJG010012061.1, on the reverse strand, counting down.
TGTCCGCTCCTCTCTGCAGGTGCGGCCTTTCACTTTCCTGCACCCCCCAATGTGATACACAAGATCCAGCAGTGGCCTTGTTCTGCACACCAATCCTTGGCAGTGACTCTAAACATGGGGTGTTGTCACTGCCAGCAGCAGACACTGTCTGTGAAAACAGGCTGCTGACTTCAGAAAGTGCTGTTAGTTAGAAGAACTGAACTGAAAAGTAAAATCACTGAACAGAATTAGTTCTATTTTCATTCAGACCAGGACACTTCCACAAAGAGAAAACATCCATAGCTTAGTTTCATTGTCCCTCTTCATCTCTCCAAGTCTCTTGGGATTGCTCTGAAGAAAATTAGCTTCAGGATTTATCTCCTCTTAGTGCAGACAGAAGTCCTATTTCCATTGCTGATGTGCCCACCTGTCAGTGATGCTTAGTGGCTGGGCAAGCCAAGATACTCTGCAATGGTGTCCCTGGTAACAGCCCCAGTGCTTGTGGTGCAGCATGCGCAGGGCAGCCCTGGAATGCAGAGAAGCTACCACCCTGTGAAGCTTCTGTGAGGTCTGGAGCTGGTCAGTGCATTGACACGAAGAAGACACCTTTGTTTCAATCACACAGTGATGGTGCTGCTTGTGTTTCATGCATGCTACCCTTGCAAAGATAAATCTAAATCCAGAAGTATTGTTGCTGAAATTTCTCTAGAAAGAATAAAAACCCCACACAGTTGCTGAGAGATCTGAGTTTAGCAAACTTTGACTTTCCTCTCACAATTTTTTTTTTTACTACACCGTAAAGTTTCAGACTGTGTGATGTCAGAATATATGCTTTTGAACACATGGAATTGGCTGTAATGATTCCCTCCTCTGTAAAACTGGCATAAATATAATTAACTGCCTCAGAGCAATGCTGGAAAGTTAATCACTTGGAAGAACATATGAGATGGAAGTTACTACATGCCTGTAAAGTATTAGTGTTATTAGTTACAATATCTTGGGCAATTAAAATATAATTTTTGCTAAACTCAGGCTTTTAACTAACAACAGAGCATAAAGTATATTTTTCCTTTATATGAAATACCCTAGAGGAAATCTATATTTACTGTCCAACAGAAGGGATGAGTTGGCTTGTTCAAGGCAAATTGCATTAAGTGTAGAAACCCAACAAAACATCAATTACTGTGTTAGCCCTCATGCACTCAGCTTGAGGTTGTTCACCAATCATGTGGGAACAATTATCTTTATGGATTATTGATTATATTCAAACCTCAGGCAAATGCAGGCCTCAAAAGGCACTTTGTGGTTGCAAAAAGGGTAAATTTTGTAGGCTCTTTCAAGAGCCTTCCTGAATAATTTGAGAATGTATTAATCAACCTCTAGGGTCAGTTACTGGTAGTAATCAGACTGGATGGATAATCTGATTAGTTAGAGATTCTTTAGGCCATAAATAGGTATAGTAATAATGTTAGGTAAACTAAAAATACAAAGCTCTAATTCATGTATATATGAGGAAAGTAAACTGTAAATATGTTGGGACTGGTGATTGGAAACAGCCATTGTTTTCTCAAGGGATTGCCAGAGGGAAGGAAAGGATGGCGCATTTTTTCTCCTGATGATTACGTCAGTGGAGCATACCACCAGCAGAGTTTCTTCAGATGTTTCTGAACAATAGAGATCTTTCTGTTTGAAACAATGAACTGGGTCAAAATAACAGGATTTGAGGCAAAAATAGTCATTGGAAACCCCTCTGTTTTGAATGTTACTGTACTGATATGGGACTCTTTTTAATTGTGAAATATTTGACTCTTCTCTTACAGATAAGTCTTTTGTTTCCAGTTTTCTGCTATTTGGTCTCTATGGATTTTCTCACACTCTGTTAGGGAAATAGTATTCTCAGCATACTGATAGATAATAAATCTCTGCTTTGTGTAGCATGTCCATTTTAAATAGATCAGCATTGTTTTTTTCTGCCTACCAGGTACACTTTTTTTCCCTTAATATTTTCTTTTAAAAAAAATTATTATTTAGTTAATTAATTTTTATTTTTATATTTGGTTTTGCTCTCATGGCTTTTTATGCTACTCCAGTCTAGTCCAGATGACACAGGATCGTAAATCCTTAATTCCAGCAAGTCCTTCCAGGAGAGCTCTGTGGGACAAGACTACCCAGCAACCCAAGAAAAAAAAAAGTCTTGTCACATCCTTGTCAGTTTAATGTCAATGGAAAGTTCCCTCCCATTTTTCAAATTGGTGTTTTCTCACTTGATCCTCAAAGGAGTGTCCAGATATGTTTGACACATGTACCACTGTTCAGAAACAGGCCTTTTTGGGTTTCACTGGTCATGCAGACCTCACTGCCAGCTGCAGGTCACCAGATGAATTGGAAATAATGAGGGTTGAACTGTGGCTTAAAAAAACCAAACTTGTCTAGCTGTAGGTTGGACACATGTATCTCTCCATTTCTGCTATTAAAAAAAAAAAAAAATCTGTTTATCTGACCATGTTAAAATAAACAATATCAGTCACCTTTTAGGCAACCAGTAGCCTAGTGGCTTGTACACCATTGAAGACAAGCAAGCTTTCATAAATTTGTGGTTTGGGCTACAGAGCCAACAAATAGTAGGTAATCCACAGGACTACAGGTCTCTTCTTTCTAGGTGATAACTCCTGCAAGTGATAGATTTATAGAATAAAAAGGCAAAAGTGCATGGACAAAATTTGCATGCCATCACTCAGTTGTGTTACTACGTACAGACCTAACAATTAGCAGAAAGAAATAATGAATAACAGTAAATCCAGATGTAGATCTAGTTCTGTATTTTTTTTTAACATGGTTAATTTTGGATGAGCATGTTTTTGTTAGACAGAAGACCATACCTTGCATATTAGATTTCAGCATTCCTATCTCAGAGAAATTAATCTCTGAAATCACATCTGTGGCTCTTTCTTAATTAAGAGTTACAGAAAACATAAGCTGAATCCCTAATGTTGTATAAAGTACGTGATCTAAAAAATATGTTTATGTGTAGCCAGTTTAATACTTCTGTTATGTCTTGAGCCAGAATCTCAGCTAGTATGTATGGGAACTTATCCATTAGACAAATGTGTCCATGATATTTATGTTCCTGTAATTTCTGGATATTTGAAACTGGATTTGTTTTGTATTTTTAAGAAAGAAACAGAGAGAGTGACAAGTTCTTAGATGATTAGCTCTGTACATTTTCTAGACCATTATTGCTAACAGAAACATGGAAAACAATGTTTTACAAACAATTACCAACAGCAGGAGGAGAAAAATTTTTGAAAACAGAGGTTTAGAGGAAAATATTCTCCCATCCTCTGGGAAAATTCCCTAAATATATATGAGAAAGGGGAACCTGGGCTTTTTACATGACTGTTGACTGTACATCATAGCAGTGAAATTCCCGAAAGGTACTAAATTCTCCTCTGCTAGAGATTAGTACCTTGAGGTATACTATAGTGATGTAAGGCAATAGTTTATACTTAAACTTTCATCACTTTTATCTTACTATGGAAGGAGGAAAAAGGGCAATAAATAATAATGAATTAGGTACTTTTGATCATGCTTCATTAAAAGTCTCAACAGGATTAAGGAAAGGCACTGATATAAAACCCCTTGCCTGGCACCAGCAGGACTGCGAGGTGGCAGGGGCTTCAGCTCTGGCTGGATTCTGTGGCTAAGCCTGAGCTAAAGGCAACTCCTGGGGACATGGGCTGGCCCTGGTGGAAGCATCAGTCATGTCAGTGGTTGTCACATGAGTAGCCCATGCTGAACATCTGCAGAGAGAGGTTTAGAGGAGGGCTAATAATACAGAAACAAAGTGTCATCATGAAAATCTTACCCTGCATCATAATGAGCTGAGGTCAGGGCAGCTCATGAAAGGTTCGTGTAGCCCAGCATCTTGCGTTCTGAAGTGGATAATAACATCTGTCCAGAAGGGAGGGTAAAAGCAGGGCAAGTGGGAAGGATGCTTCTTCAGAGATGTGTCACACAGAGATTTACTTAAACCAGGGGTTGATATTCCTCTAAAAACAAAAGTATTTTCTGTGAAGCAAAGAACTAAAATATTATGGGGGAAGTGAGCGGGATGGGGGTGTGTGGGAACAAAGAAAAGTGTTTTATACTGAGCAAACCATGACTCTGCGGGCAGCCTGAAGTGTTCTTTGGCTGGGGGGAGCTTTAAAAGCATGTTTTCCATATACCTTTCATGTGAGCTGATGCAATTTCCTAAATAGATACTTTTCTCCTTATGGACTGTACTGACTTTGTTTGCTGTCTCAGAAGCTGTGCACCTGTCAGACCTTCTGCTTGTTATCTACCATGTATTCCCAGACTCCTTTCTTTTGCAGAACTAGATTTGAACTCTTGAGGAGTTGAAATGTCCTCCCTTATCTATTTCTTCTTCCCTGTGAAAGTCAGGCTGTTAGCATGTGGGATGACAGTGCATCTCAATTGCATCCTGCCATGGCCCTGATAAATCCAGCAGCATGTGGCGGTGAAGTGGTTGGCGGACCTCAAAGATAAGTGAGATAAATGCTGTGCACTTTTCCAGTGAAGATCTTCATAAAAATATGAAGTCACTCAGGCTGTGATGTGGGCCTCTTCCTTCAGAGAGCTGCTGTATTTTCTCATCTGCTGCATAAGAGCAAGTCTTATTTGTAAAACTTCAGAGTTTGGGGAGGGAAGATCATGTAGTGTCTATTGTAAAAGCATTAAGAGTGCTGCTAATAGACATTAATTTTACAAGTGGTGGTGAATCTGGCTTGGTTTACCTCTTGTAAGCATGCCAACTGTCCAGAGAAGGCTTAAGGCAGCTTCAAGTATCATAGGTCTCATTTTGTCCAAAACCCTCCTCAGAAAGACTTATGCAGTGTTTGACCTGGAACTGCCAGAACAAAGAAAATAAAAGGGAAAGCAGCAGTTGGCGTACAGCTACTTCTTCACCAGGCATTGCTGCTTATGCCTGCCAAGCTCCAGGTTATTCAAATTATTCAAGAAGAGAACAAAGTGCAGGAAGATCAAAAATTATTTTTTTTTCCTAACTCATACATGAGGGTGGGCTTGCCCTTGTAGTGGGGAGCCCACCTAGACATCACGCCAGGGAAATATATTGCTATCAGGGCTGACACTGCTAGGGAACTTAACTCAAGACTTAGTGGCTTCAGTTTTGACAGCATAACTCAGTATTGAGTGTGGATGCCTGCAAGCCTGGGCTGGTATCAGCTGTACTAGTAAAAGTGACAGCTGGTATTTATAGAAAGGACAGGTCTGTGGTTGTCACGGTTTGCACAGCGTGGCGGAAAAAATGACTGTCACCTTTGCCTTCTGCTTCCTGACCTGTCCTGTCCTATGCTATGTATTTATGCTATGCTCTCTGTTCTTGGGACACCCCCTCTCCCTGCAAATTAGGTACTGTGAATGAGGCTTTGCCACTTTCCAAATCACAGCGGTAGGGCAGCATAGAGAAGACAAAGACCTGTTCTCTTCAATCCACTGTACCACAGCAGGTAGACAATTTCATTCTCTAAGGCTGCCAGCATTTTCACAGACACTAAGTTTTACATGAGGAAGTGAAGAAAATTAATTAAACTGAAGTAGAGCATTGAATGTGGGCTGAAGATACATCATTTTGTGTTTGTTGCATCTGTTCAGGAAGTGTTTTAAACAAATTGTGCCCTCTTTGCCAGATAGATTTTTGGTAAATGCTTTATCTACCGGTCTGTGTAATTTTAACATGTCATTTTGTAACTCACATTGCTATAGAACAAAATTATAACAGTGTCTCAGTGAAAGTGATGCCAACTTCTCATTGCAGTGCTTAAAGATCCAATTCATTTGAAAAAAAAAAAAAAGTTTCAGAATTATATATGATTGATGCCCTTCAGCTACAAAATAGGTGGAGACATAATTTTACTCTTTTACTATTAGACTTACTTGAAATGCAAGATAAAACACATTAGTTAACCTATTACTTAAAGACCATAAAACTGTCATCTTTCTGGCACTATAGAAAGTGCCTCCAGAATGTGAACAAATGCCTGATTTTTCCAGCTGTGATTAGTGCTTTAGTTTTACTGGCATGTTATTATGCTGACCTGTGTGCTAGCTCTTTCCACATTTGGGAGACCATAAAATATTGTAACAGGGTTTGCTTTTTTTCTGCTTTATAAGAGAAACACAACCTCCTAGTCACACACTAAGTTGCATAGCCATTTCCCAGGCTTGTTTTCCAAAGCAGCAGCTGTCAGGAGCCCACAGATCCTGTTGTTGAGTCATTTATTATATTTAAACTGTGGTGGAGTTTGGAGCCCCTAGCTGAGACCAAGACTCCATCAATCTAGGCAATGTACAGCTGTGCTGTAAAAGACAATCTTTACCTAATGATTGGGAAGAGTGGGCAGAAAACACAGCATTTCAGGGGCATGCTATACCTCCACTATCAGCTAGCCCTGGGAGGAGTCACCAGCAACTCAGCAGACACTTACAGGCTGAAGGGGAGCTGCCCTATCATCCAACTCTCAGCATCCCATCACTGTGAAGACACAGGAAGACTGTATCCCCCTTCCCTGAGCTGAGCCCACTGAGCTGTCACAAAGAAGGACACAGGGTACAAGTTTGGGGTTGCGTCTCAAGCTGCACTGCTGTACTTCCTGTATTTCAGGCAGGTGGGATTTACAGACAACTTGAGGTTTGGCTGTGGTTCCAACAGCAAATCCCCCCAAATGTGACTGGGTCTCTTTTAGCACAGCTCATGGCATGGTGTGCCCAAAGCCACCAAGTAAGGCCACTTGCTGCTGTCATGGTATAAAGCTTCCTCTGTTAGGCAGTAAGGAGAGTTTCACATCCCCATGCCATAACAGCCCTTCTGAGAGGCTTTGCCTGGCACAGCCAGATGCATTGTCCATGGCCCTGGTGCAGCAGTGAAGACAAAAGAGACCATCAAATGATACTGTTCAGCCTGTGTAGTCAGTAATGGCAAAGGCCAGGAATTTGTGAGGAGTGAAGGAGTTATTCCCCTGGCCATGGGAACTGAGCTCAAAGAGCAGAGAGGACATTATCCCAGGTGCCTCCTTCATATCTGGCCTTTGAGTGGGAGAAAAAATAGGCTTTCTCAACTGTAGCTCCAAAAGCAAGTCATTATGCCTTCCAGTGCAAACCAATTGGTCACGTACCCAGCATGTCTGTTTGGATGAATCAGTAATGGCTTGTGGCACCCATAACAAGGACAAATAGGAAAAGTACTGTCTTTCATTATATACAGAGGTTGTGCCTGAGTAATTACATTGAGGAAACCCTATTATAATGGAACTATCTCAGAAGGACTTCTTCACTATGCCAGATCACATTAGTCTTTCCCCACCATGTTTGCTATTTAAAGGTGTATTTCTGTGATAGTAATCCAATTTGCCATATGAGGGATGTGAAATGTGAAGCCTTGATATCTTCAGTTCAGTCTTTGGTAGATCTAAAGTTGTTAACGTTCATAGCTAGGTCTGACCTAAATCTATGAAGGTCAGAGATAGCCCTTTAGTGTTTCCATTTTATTCTATATATTTCACTAGCTGTGGTATAACATTCTTTATTCTAGGAAAAAAAAAAAAAAAGACAATGAATAAAATATTTTTGCTAGTTAAGTCTGACCTTGAAAGTAATTCACAAGTGTTGAGCACAGTTACACAGCTGCTTGGGCAGATTGTGTAAAACCGTAGCCATTAAAAAAAACATATCTCAAAAAGAAACCATGCATTGAAGTACTGTGATCAGACATATGCAAAATAATAAATCTTTAAAAAATTCCCACCAGTAACAGGGAAATTCTTCATGATTGGTGGGCTTTGCCTATGTCCCAGCTGATTAAAAGTCAATGGTCATGCAGTCATGCTGTACTGTATATCATCTACAAGGCAATTTTCCCTTCATTTGCAGGAAAGCTTCAGATTTGATTGATTACATTGCTTTTTGCTTGAATTTTACCTGTACAGATTGATGGCTACCATACTATACAAGTAGTACCTAAGCAAATAAGGTAATTTTGCTATCATTTTATTTATGGGACACCTTCAAGGTATACATACGTTCTTTCTATAATATTTACATGTTGATACATTTGATTATGACAAATGGTTTTCCTTCGGGATGTTTACTCATTTGTGTGGCTTGACAAATATGAATTGACTAGGCAAGGGGTAATTTTGTTTGCTTGCCCCAGGCAATTTGTTTGCCAATCAAAAGAATGCCTCACATCAAAGTATGGGTCCTGTCTGACAGAGTATGGCCAGTAATTTACAAGTCAGAAGTGGAAAATTATGCCAGAGTTGACATAATGGTTTCTTTACTCTCTTACACTCAGTATAAGTTAACTGACTCAGAGCAAGTTGTATCATGTCTGCACCACTGCAAGGGGACAGCCTGACCTGTAGCACCTCTTTTCCTGACTTCTTGTGTGATCTTGTTTGTTGTGATGGAGCATCAGAGAAGGATACAGATACCTCCATAGGTAGGAGGTAAGTCACAAAAGGACATATATCTGAACCCCCTACTAGAAGTCATCTGTTCCACCAACCACCTAAGAGCTTCTAGGAATTGAAAGCTTCATACTTTAATTTCCCAAAGATGAATGAAAAGCTTAGTTAAACACCTAGAACTGAAAACTAGAGACAAACAAATCAATAATGTGGCTTCAAGTTCAGTAATATAATAATTTTAAGCTAAGTGGTGGCATTTTGGGATAACCCAGCTTTTGCTGGTGTCTGTCGGACATGCTCTGAGGATGCAGACCGGAGCAAGTAGCTGGAGTAAGGCAGAAGGTACCAAACTGTTCTGTGTTTGCCAGTAGGATAATAAGGAATCCAACTGCCTTTCAGTAGTAGCTGATTCAAATCCAAATGGTCTGTGTGGAGGAGCTTCCTGGGTATGAAAAGCAGCAGCTGTGCCACATAAATGGCTAGGGAGCCATGGTAACCCTTCATCAGTAGGACTAAGCATATAACCTGAGACTTTGAATTTTGCATCTGTGGTTTTCTTCTTGTCTTTCCATTCTGCTTTTGATTTGTCTTGGGTTTTTGTTTTGTTTGTATCTGTTTGTCTGTTAGTTTTTAAGCTCACTCAGGGAATACAAGAATCAGCTACTGAGAGAGGTTTTCACCTCGTGGGAAAGCATTCAGCATCAATACTTTTCTTGTTTGTAGGTAGTGAACTGCCATGGTGGGAGGAAAGAGGTACAGGTGCTTAGCCAGTCCTAATGCTTCTCTGAAGATCCTGCAAGCAGTCTGGCTCAACAGCTACTGCAGGATCAGATCCCTTAGCCCCACTTACTGTTCCTTGCTCTGAGCAATGATCTTATTTTCTTGCCACATTTGGTTGGAGAGCAAGGATGGAGAAGTAGAAGTTACAGCCCACTTCCCGTTGGTGTGTGCCTTCTGTGACAGCTCCACTGTTAGCAAGAGGCTGCGCTCTTCCTTGATGAACCTTACTCAGAGTCCTCAGAAACATTCATATCAAGGGTTTGAATGGCTGATGCTTTAGAGTAAATCACACTTCTATTTTGTTAGTAAAAATTTGAAATAAATATGCTTGTGAGTGAAGCGTCTTGCCTAGTATATCCCAATTAGCACTGGATTATTAGTCTGCTGGGATGCCAGCCTAGAAGTAGCAGGCTATGTTGTAACACAGCTGGCAACTCTTTAATTGTTTTTATTAATGAAGAAGTCTTCCCTTCCTCAGCTATTTCTTAATGAAATTGTGGGTTCTTCCTTGGCTAGTAAATCAAATCAAACCACGTTTGCACACATTTTTGTGACCAGCAGATTGCAGTTTGGATAAGAACAACATCTGAGTTTCAAATACAGCACGTACTTAAAATACAAATACAAGCAAATAATTAACACACATTCATTGGTAATAATTAAAATTATTAACACATAGATCTGACTGAAAAGGTTTGTTATATTAAGAATACTGAATCCAATACAGAAAGATAAATATTAGGAAATAACCTTTGACATCAACTTAGATTGTATTTATCTTGCAAAAAAATATTTGTTAGTTCAAATAAATATGTCAATGGCTCTTTACAGAATGATGTGATATATTTTGCAATAGGTGTGTGACACACCATAGTGCTACTAAGAGACTGTTATTTCTTGCCCCAGTCACTTGATTCAGATGATTCTTTTGTGAGATTAATACTCCTGTCACATAACACTTGCCTCTGGTATTATATCTTCCCCTTTGGTGTGTCTGTGAATCAAATGCAAATAAAATTATGGTGCAAATTAAATTTGACAAGAATAAAATAGCATCTGTAGTCAATTTTGTGATGCCTCTGAAAGGCCATCAGGGATTATTTTTTTTTCCATTTTAGTCATCCTATTTAGTGATGGGATGGAAAGCCATTCCCTCACAAAGTCCTGGGCTGGGTAGGGCTGTTGCAGGCAGCAGCCTCCCCTTCTCTGCTCTTCTGGCTTCTACTTCTCTACTGTGCTGATGCAGGTGTACTGCAGCAAACCTGCAGCAGCTGAACAAAGGGTATGTGTCTGTGGTTTCTAACACTTTCCTGTGGTAACAGAGAAGGCTGTGAACTGTGCACTAAATTAAGACTGTTGGTCCCTGAATTACACTCTTTGAAAGCAATGGTAATTGGGACACTGGGTCATGAGAGTGAGGACAGTTGGACCTTTCCAATATAAGTAAGAATATGAAACACAGTATGTAGGATCCCATCCTGTGCAATTATAGTACTAGCACTGGAGCAGGAAGGGCTGTGGAAAGCTGTATCCATCACTGGTCCCATGACCTACTGTCTCACTTATGTGTGCCCAAAGGGTGCACTCTACAAGATGGTGCAGTACTCAGATTATAGCATAGGCCACCTTGCTGCACCAATCTGGCACCCCTGATGCTCCATGAAGCCTGGTCACTGATCCTCTTCTCCTTTCACCTTTTCTGTCAAAATTGCTGGTATACTGGCTTCTCTGTGGTGCTGGAGAAACAGCTTTCTAGAATGAGAAATTAATAAAGGAAAACAAATAATGAAAATGCATTGAGAAGACAGGGAGAAGAGGGAATTCCTTAACGTTGCTCTAGGGTGAGAGTGTGAGTATCTTCATTTTCTGACAATAAGGCATCTCGTTATTTTAGTCCAGGATGTCTCTAAGAAGAGGACATGAGTTTTTTTCAAGGACTGTATTCCTTAAGAAATGCAGATAACTTGGGACAATTCATGTGAAATTTTAAGCAAGAAGGGAGATGATGGGGAAAGAATACTCCCAGAAGGAAGTATTGCTACTTTCCCTCTCACTTATTCCTTATCCACAAAGATGGGGACACTATGTGTGATGAGACCCGTGTTCAATGCAACACTTGCATTCTCTTCGGTGACATAATGCTGGACTTCAGTCCAAATGCCTGGGTGGCTTGCATGGCCAGAGCAGCTTTAGCAGGCAGAAGTGAGAGTGCAGGAGTATATTGCAGGAAGAGGAACTGAGGAAGGTAAGATGCTGATAGTGCTGTTTTCTTTCTGCTGAGAGGATAACATAGTTGTGACTATTCGGTGCATGTCTGCTCCCATCCACATCAGACAACACACTCTTTCCCTGACTATTCCCATGAGTAAAAGACCATTTGTAAATCTGCCCTGTGACTCTCTCTATACTTTTTTTCCTTGTTTGTTTTTTACCTCCTTTCTGGACCAAAGTTTCAAAAGAGAAGCATATGGCTAAGCAAATAAGAGCTGTTAGCAACCAGTAACTTGTTCTTAGTGATAACTTGGAAAATGGTGTCACTGAATCAACCAAGAAAATGCTTTTATATGTGTTGATCTCCAATTAAAGTGTTAGAGAAGTAACAAAGCCATTCATCTCCAGATGGAAATCTTGATAATCATTACATCCCGGGCCCTCACGAAGAGGTTCTGGAAGCTGCTGGAGGGCAAGATCCCTTTTTGACAGGAATCATAGGCAGGACTTCTTTGTGATGATTTGCCTGTGTGTTGTGGTCTAGCTATATGTCTATGTAGGTTTGCACCTTCAAGACACATCAGTGGGTAATTTGCATCTACCTTTCTGTGTTTCTGCAGATGTTAGCTTTAATAGAGTGGGATTTTTGAAAAAGATGACCTTGGTTACTGCAGCAAGAGAGAGAGAGAGGGGAGAGACTAAGGTGTTCAGCACTGGTCCCAAGACAGTTGGGCACAGGGGTGTCATCCTTTAGGAGAGGCCCACATACCACCCAAGGCCAGGGAGGGTGACCATTCTGACCCAAGCCATGTGTGGCCCAGGAATATAAGGGCAAATAACATTTCTAAGGACGAGTTCAGCCTGGATGGTAGCTGTAGTAATGATTGAGAGTATGCAAAAATCTTATGCAAGTTTTTAACATGTACAAAACAGAGCATATTTCTCAACCAGAATCTCTCTCTCCCCTCAACTGATGCATGAATTGAGGAAGATTCAATGTACCACTTTTTCCAAATGCACAATAAATAAAATGCCAACTGCTGATGGAAAAGGCTGAAAAAAGAGTTCTCTTAAAATAGTTATCTAACCTGTACCTTTTCCTTTCAGCTACTATAATTTCCCTGCCACTCAGCGGCCCGGAAAGCAATGCTCAGCATGTTTTACAAGCACTTTATGTAACTTGCAGAGAAGAATAAAAAGGTCATCTTTCTAATGCTGTGTAATCCTGCACACTATTAAGTACCAAAGGTACTTCTCTTTTGTACCAATTGTACTGCAAAAACAAGAGTGGAAGTCTTGAGCATTTAGAAAGGGTTCTATTGGGTGTATATGTGATCAAAGCCAGGGACAGTCCTTTGCTGAGAGACATACAATACATTTTCAAGGTGTAGCATTTCTGTAATCTTACCCAAGTAATGTAGCATATATATCCTCAGCTTTGTCCAGTGGAGCTATGCAATGGTTTTGCCTTCATTTCTGTATGCCTGCTGTGTGTATTGATTATCTAAGGAAATGATGCTAAAGCAGCTAAGTGATGTTTACCCAAATTGAAGAGATAATTGGCCAGATTCATCCCTGATGTAACTGTTCCAATCAGTGAAGTTCTGTCAAGGACAAACTTGCCTCGAGAGAAGGAAAATTCCCCACGACGTGCCTGTTAAACTAAAGCAGTTGCCAAAAATAAATTAGGAAAAATAAAGCATCTCTCAGAAAAAGCACATCTTATCCAAATCTATGCTTCCCTGCTGGGATCCAGAAAGATGTTCCTGGAGGATGAGTTTCTGTGGAAGGGTGCTGCTGAAGGGCTCTTGTGATCAATCTTTGAGTGGTTAGGCTGCTGCAGAGACTGCTCTGATCAGTTACTCAAAACACTAGTCCTGGTTCTCATCCCTGACAGGGGTCCATCTTGGGGTGGGACAAAGCAAGTGCAGAGGGGAGCTGGTGGACCCCTTCTTACCTTTTCTGCAGCCATACCCCTAAATAAAGCAGGACTATGTATCTCGGCTTGATAGCCCAACAGATTTGTACCCACCATGCCTATGGCTACTACCACTTAGAGTGGATGTGAATGAGAGACAGCTAGTTAGTGAGGTCAAAATACAGCCTGTTTTATTTATCAGCATAAACATCCCCAGGAGGCTGGATTAAATGTTTGCATGCTGGGGAAAAAGACTGTGCCAGCAGAAAGGATGAATCAGTCCTAAAGACAGATGCATCCTTGCATTCAGCTTCTGTGCCTGCCAAGCTGCCCTGCTCCCTATTACTGGGGATGCTCAAGCCTATAGTGTGATTTTCTAGTACTAGTGGATATTTTTAGTCAAGTTTTCTCTCATGTTCACTCTCCTTAAATGCTAGCCATTAATGCAGTGCACATTCTCTTTGTGGCATTTTGTGCTTAAAGTTTCCTCGATGGATGGATTGTTCTGTAATGCAGGTAACTCTAATGAATAAATAAATGTCAACTCGATATTTCATAAAATAAAATACTATGGCTGTTCTTGGTAATACACTAAAGTAATTTTACCTTTACACCAATTCTGATCCCAATTTCAGTGTGTTTTCAAATCTATCCAATATAAATCTGAAAGAACAATTCATTATGAATAATTTATGCAGCAGATTTGACCCACTTTTCCATTTGCAAATTACTATAATTCCTCTGTAGAGGTTGTGTTTTCCCCTCCAGTTTTTGCCCTCCAAAACTAGATTGAGGCCAAGTAAGGCTATTCTAAAATGAAGGGTAATTTAACTCTACCCACTGCTTGCTTCCAGGCTGTGGATGCAACTCTTCTATGAGCAAACATTATATTGAAAGCACACTGTGATTATTTAAATTTTGTATTATTCCTCCTTGAGAAAAAAAGGACAGAGGTAATTGGTTGTTTGCTGAGAGTTTTATGCAATTACCACTGGCACATTTATAGGATTTTCATTTTATGATCGGTCATCTCTGTATTACTGTTGCTGCTAATTAGTTAATAAAGTTAATTTTGTAAAGAATCTCTGAAAAAAAAAATCCATAATGGGCGTAGAAAGATCACTGGAAACTGCAAAATACTGTATTTTTCTCCCCTTCCCAGAGCTTTGTCTTTGAGCTTCAGTTTAAAAAAAAAATAATCTGGCTTCATTCCTGATTGATGAAACACAAAGATTCGGCAAGCACATTTATCTATGGCTGTTCAGAAGACTTTAAATTCTTCTTTGTCCTGACATACTTTAAAAAATGAATTTGTGTTGCACAGTCTTTCTTGTGAACTATGTAGTGATAGTTTTTCCCATTTCTGTTTTTGTTTAATTATAACACCAATGTCCTGAGACACTGGGGAGCTCATATGTGTTGTAGTTTGTATACAGTTCAGAAAAGGAGCTTCTAATTGTGCAGGAAGGAATGAAGCCATATGCATTTGCCTTTAATAATCCCAGTGTTTCTGATACAGAGAGATGTTTTATCTGCCAAACAGCTCTTTTGAAATCTTATGGCTCTTCAATTTGTTCTATTGTTTGCTTTTCAGAATACAGTGTGGCAGCCTGTATTTCAACCTCAATAAAGTGCAGTATTTGACACTCATCCTTTTTAAAAGGATTCTTATCCCTTTATAAAGATGCATAGCTTGGTCATGGAAAGCAGCATATAGCCCCTGAAAGAAATGAGAACAATGTACAAATCAGGCAATAAAAATAAATGACACATTAGATTCACTAGCCAAGCAAGATGCTACAGTCTACATAAAGACAAAGGTGCTGACTTCACAGGACCCTGTAAGCAGAGCTTCTGTAGGCACCAGCAATTTACAATTACTGCTACATTAATGATAGTATGTGATAAGTGAATTACTGGGACATTGGTAAATGCTATTCTCATTAAAAGTCAATCTATTGTTGGTACTAAACTCATAATTTTCAGAGATGCCTACATATTGGACTATAAAGAAATGTCACTCTGAGCTATCATCTGGCAAGAAGAATCTCAGCTGAGGAGTGAAATCTAATTTTAGTAGGTGCTGTAGAGGAAATAATTTTAAGGCATTGGAAAACCATACCCGTGTAAGATGTTGGGAGACACCTTTCTATTAATTTCCTGAAGAAAGGCAGAGGAAGTAGGTTAATGATCTTTGAGTTACAGGTTCATCAAAGTTGTCAAAGTGAAGTGACATTTGAAAAATGAAGAAGTGCCCTGGCAAGAGAGTTTGGGTCATTTTATTCATCTGTTAGCAAGAGATTACTAGAATCTCTCCAAGATCTGACTTTTTCTGTATGGAATGGGTTGTCTTTTAGCTGTTATCCAATGGTGTTCTTGGTTACTTATAACCAAGTTGGTAAATGCCTTTAGGCTTCCATTTGGTTTAGGTGACCTGGTGATGGTTGCTGAGAGGAGCATCTTTCTAAAAGAAAGAGCCTAGGGGATAGGACTGATAGGATGACTACTTTAGAAGAGACTGAGCTACCAAAAATGTTGGGAAATGGGGAATATCTGTGAATGGGAATGGCTGATCTTCCCTCATCACATTCAGCTGATGAGATGGGCATGTACTCCTAGATTTGTTGTGTTTTTAGATAATTGCATGGAACATTACTATACCTCTTTTCAAGGGCTCCAGTCTAGGAAGGCAAATTAGACAAGTAGACCATTTAGTATTTGAAGGTTGTAGTTGAAAGAGGTTTCTAACATGGTGTGACCCTTGGAAAGCATTCTTTGATCAAATGATGGCTCAAAATGTATTCTGTTTGACTTCTTGCTTATGCATACACCTGCCAGCAAGAGTTTGTCTCAGCAATTTAACTGGAGTGATAAGTCTTTATGAAATGTGAAGGGTCCCCCAGAAATGTGAATAGGGACACTAAGATGCATACATCCCAGAAAATGGATTTGTGACTGGGGAAGAGACCAGCAGGATGTGCAGAACAACGGGAAAGAAGATTTTGCTGAGTCAGACAAGAGGTTCCATTCACTTTATTTTGGCTATTTTATTCCTACTTATCAAGGTCCACAGATAGCAAACATAATCTCATCCAGCCTTAGTCTTGCTCACTCTGCCTCTTAAATAGCAATGGACTGTGATAATATCCCTGCTTCCTCACCAGTTATTTCATATTTTCATGACTGTTTCCTCATTTGGTGACTCTTGAGTCACATGACATTTTTGGGTAAAGACCCTTCCTGATTCTCAAATTGATCTGAACTAAGATCAGACCTGACTGAAGGGAAGTTGTTACAGTGGTAGTCTGGTAAAGCACAAGTGCCTCAGAAGCCTGCTAGTTGCACAAGTATTTCTGAGAAACTCTTAGGCCCAAGTAAAAGAAAGACAATATTATTTATATGCCTGTAAGCTTGAGGTGATGTGTAAATGCATTACATTCTTTAGGGCATTATACTAAAGAAATGGGTCCAGTGCCTCTGCTGATAGGCTGTAAAAGAGGCTTTGGTACTGGTCAAGTCTAAGTGTCCTATGACGAAGCTGGTTAGAAACTTCCTCCTGTACCACCATTTGAGAGACATAACCTTCATGAAAAGCATGCTCATTCAGAGTTTTTAGCAATCTTCTCAGAGGGCCTTTTCTTCCTGGAATTATTTCCCTATTCTTGGCTTAGTCTTCAACCACACTTTCTGCTATAGCTTCGTGTTTCCTATTGACATGTTGACATAACTGTAGAAAGCTACCATGTGTAAAGGTGTTGCACAGAGATTGAAAACATTGGATGTCTTGTAATTCTTCAATAATCTCTTAGGAATGTCAATGAATCCCATTGTTACTCATTCTATCAAGTGCCTTTGTTTTATTGGTTTGAGTTTTTTTCTTAAGAAACAGATAAAGTGCAAAACATTTTAAAATGCTTATCGTAAAGTGGTGAAAGTAGAGCCTTAAAATGAGAACAATACTATTCTCTTTACCATGCAAGTTTAAAAGTGAAAAGGTCGTTTGAAAAGCAATTTCAGTTTCCTTAATTGGTGATCCTTATTCTGAACTCGTGTTAGAATCAACTGAAATTTCCTTCACTGTGTGCAAAGGAGCTACTGTATTTTTACTGATATCTCCATTCACAGTTTAGCGTTCAAATTGCAGAGAAAACAGTTTTCCCACTGTACATCTGTAATACAAAAAAATGTCAGAAGTTGGAAGATGTGTTTCATTCCTAAGGCTGTAGTTTTACTCCATGTAAAAGGGTAGATGAAATTAAAATTCAATTTAGAGGTTTTGAATAGCACATCATTCTAATAAAGAAAAAAATGTGTTATTTTATATTTGTCTTAGGTGGTTTTAAGCAATAATATGATACCATGGAACTTTCAATAATGGGAAAAAGAAAGTGGAATGGGGAAATAAGGTATTTTTAATTAATATACTATACATGAACATATATAAAATTTCTATTTTGTTTGTACATATATACATACACACACAAAAATGCTTTATACATTATTAGACTTAAAAGCCATATTTCAGGAATCAGTTTGACAACTGGTTGAATAATAGCTTGTATATTGATGAGTTTTCAGTCATATTTAATCTTCTCTGATGAATTTTTAAGTATGTATGGCCCAAGAAGACTTTTGTCACTCCCCTTCCTTTGGTACAAATATTAATTCTGCCCCTGCAGCTTTTAAATAGAAAAAACTACTTAAATATTTCTTCTTTTTAAAACTTCAATTTTAAAACACAAGACTCTGAAGGTTCATTTGTTGTCCTCTTGGGGCACAACTGGATTTCATTCCCAATCCTTATCTGCTTGCAAACTGTTGCATGTTTGGAAGTTGTCATCTGGAGCACATGTACTGCTCACTTATATGAGCTGAACTGAAGTGTGTGTGATTCCAACCCTGCCCACATGGAGATCTCCAAAGGTATCCTTGTGATCTCTCCAGCCCTTACACCACTTATCCTCTTGTCTCTTCACATACACATTTTTACCCTTATGTGTACACTATTAAAAATTGTTTCCAAAGGAGAACCATCAATGGCATCTGCTTTCAGACTTCCCCCCAGCCCTGGACCAGGTCCATGTCCAGGAGGACACCAGTTATGTGTAAAGCCCATGTCATGGGTTGTGTGAGGAGAAGAATCAGTGGGTGTTCTGGGTGGCTGTTTTGGAAGGGTTTGGACTGAAACCTCAAACAACACTTTTCTTTTTATTGCTTGCCTTTTTTTTTTTTTTTTTTTTTTTTAAAGGCCTTTTTTATTATAACTTATGGGTAGCCTTGGCTGCACTGACCATGAGGTGGTGGAGTTTGAGATCCTAAGGGCAGCTAGGAGG
>JANIJG010012061.1:49149-87319 GCA_024611175.1 Megaceryle torquata | reverse complement strand
GTGATCCTGCTCTGGCAGGGGGGTTGGACTAGGTGATCTTTCGAGGTCCCTTCCAGCCCTTGACATTCTGTGATTCTACATAAAAAGTTTCACAGGAATAAAATGTGTTCTAGTAAACTGCAGAAGCTGTTCAACTTCTGTACATGCTTTCCTTTCTTGTCTTTTTTTTTGTGTGTGTGGGTTTTTTGTTTGTTTGTTTTGGGGTTTTTTGTTGGTTTGGTTTGTTTTTGGTTTGGTTGTTTTTTGTTTGGTTTGGTTTGGGTTTTTTTATGGGGGCCAGAACAGGTAGTCTGTACTCAAGCCAGTACCCTGGCATGGTCACCCTGCTGGGTCAGGTTGGTAGAGTTCACTTGTCCTACCATAAGCTGTGTGAGGCTAAACCAGAACAAGTATAATACAGAAAGATTCAAGGACTGGCCACTTGCCTTTCAGAGTGTAGTGCAGCTTGCCTTTATGTGGTAAACCACAAGCTGCACTGAGAACATTCCATCACTCTGTGAATGTGCCTACTGCCCAGAGTGGTGTCAGGCTGGAGGAGAACAATCCAGAAGTCCTCTCTTGCTGTGCTGGAAAAATGTTTACGGAATCTGTGATTCAAAGTGCAGCTATTCTGACAGCATTTGGGATACTCTCAGTGTCAACACTGAGTGTACCTGTCTTGATGATGGCTGCTCAAAAATATTTATGTTCCTTCATTAAAGAGTTGGTGCTGAAGACATTATTCAAATTGTTATGGCAAATAACGTGTGATCTCAGCCAGTGGCAGGTAGGTACTATCACCTACAGTGTAGATGGAAAAAGTTGTTTGTTTTTTTCTTTCCAGCGATGAGGAAAGCGTGCCAATCGACACACTCCCAGGTGGTGTGAGCCACCCAGACTCTCTGGGTCTGGTCACACTGCTTGTGGAGTGGTCTGTGGACAGCAATAATTGGCCTAATGACAAGGTCATAAGCTGTTCCTTGTGGTTCCTGCCTTCAATAAGTGTTGTACACAGAAAAGGATGATAACTTACGGCTCTGTGAAGGAAACCATATCATAAAAACCCCTGTAATAATGATCATGAATAGAAGCAGAGTATTTTAGATGACTTCACATACTTGTCTGAATGGAGCACAGCAAGCTCACATCCAGGTGCTTTCAAAGACAACTAAAACTTCTCTGCTGTATCTGTCAGCAGATGTTACTGAGTTTTTACACACTGGTGTTGACACATCTGGGGTTTTTCAATAAAGACTGTAATTCTAACTCCAGATAATTGTGATGGCTTCTTCAGTGTTTCACCAACATCATATTAAGTAATGCTAATTATGGTTAAACTAGTAGCTTTCTGTGTTCTTTTTATATATTTTCCTCATGACCTACCTTTTTTGTACTGTGTCTTCAGATAGTTTTTTCTGTATTACCTCATCAAATTTCCCTGTCAGTAGAGGAAATGAAGAAGTGCGTTGGTAAACCATGTATAATACAAGAAAGCATTAAACTTTTCCTCTAGTAAAAAAAGAAGGTGTAGGAGAGAAGAGGTACAGGTGGATGCTTTGGTCCCAGAGAGGAAGCTGAAAGGCATGTGTAGCACACCCCATGTATACCCTCAGTGGTGTCTGGGGATGCAAAACCTCACACTGAGCAGGACACTGTCTAGAGCTAGCCAAAAAGAAACACTAAGAAGGACTGAGTCAAAACTCTTGTCCATCTCCAGGCACCAGAAATTGAAGTAAGAGTTGCAGGGAGGCACCTTTATTCTTTCTGACCGCAAAACATATTCCTGAGCATATGTTACTGATAGCCTTCTTCTGAAGAATTAAAGCTCATCCAAGTAGATAACATGTGCAACACAATACATTTTTAAAAAGCAGTTTAGATACTGGTATCTGCCCTTGGAGCCTGAGACCTGGGCACAAGCTTTGCCTTGATGGAACTCTGTTATATTCCATCTCACAAAGTAGGGTCTTTAGTATGCCTGAGGCTGCAGAGGGCTGGACAAATGAATCTCATATTCCTCCTTGTTATTTCCCTGTTTTCAGAAGGTGATGAAGAAAGTGCTGCTATCCCAGGGTTTGGATTCTTTCCTGGGATGGTGAATTTGAACCTTCCCAGGATACAAGGGACTTAAGTCTGTTCTCTTGCTGAACAGAGTCTATATCATTCATTTCTGTACACGAAATGAACAATGCTGCCGTGTCTTATATGACAAGGCAATCATATGGCTTACGTGACCCAGCAGTCACATTTTAAGAGAAAGCAGTTTTCACAATGATTTTAGACTGTAAAACCAGTTCTCAACCAAGTGAGTAAGTTAAAAACGCAAGTATGTACTTTAAAGACAACCTGGGGGTTGGATAATCAGTGATGACAAATATGGCCTCATATAATTTTTCTTACCACATTCCCAGTGAAGGAATGAGATTTGTTATGCAGTATTTCAGTATCTCTCTTAGTTATTTACACTGGGACAGTAAGAAAACGCTGACCAGAATAAACTTGCTCACTGTGCCCCTTGGCATCACTGCTCTGATGTTGCCTTTAATACTACAACTTTCACGTGGCTTCCAGTGAGACACCACAGACAGGAGGACAACAGACAAATGCTCTTTTTTACAAAAGACAAACATCTGCTTAATGCTGTCAAAAAGTTTGCCATGATTGCCTTCACTTTTTTACAAGCTGCTGCCTTTGCAGCCTCTGCCTCTCTCCCAAAAATATTCCAGTTCTGGGGATCAAATTGCAAATACTGTGTGGTAGCCACAGGCTCCCTAACAAATTACATCAGAGCAGATATTCAGTGCTCATGGTTTAAGACAGTGAGGTAGCTGTTACTTTGAATAGACTAAAGGAAAGATGACAGTAAGATCAAGAATCACAGTCTGGCCTCTTTTTGTGCAGGAAAGCAGAACAGCCCCTTATTGACCAGGAAAGCAACCTCTGTCAGGCTCTGGAAGAGGTTTAGGACAGAGCTGCCAACTCTAGAGGCAATTTAAAATCACCACAGCCAAAGCACTAATTAGAGAAACAAGATCCTTGGGATTCACCACAACACCCTGTGATCTCCAGATATCTTAAGTCATTGAGTTAAATGAATGTATTGAGCATCTTCAGCAACTCAGGGTGGTGGGCTGACTTTGGCTGGATGCCAGGTGCCCACCAAAGCCATTCTATCACTCCCTCTATATATAACAAAAGTCTCATGGGTCAAGATAAGGAGAGGGAGATCTCTCAACAATTACTGTCATGGGCAAAACAGACCTGACCTGGGGAAACAAGTTTCTTTTATTACCAATCAGATTAGAGTAAGGTAATGAGAAATAAACCCAAATCTTAAAACACCTTCCCCCCATCCCTTCCTTCTTCCCACATTTAATTTTACTCTTGATTTTTAATACCACCTCCCCCTCAGTGGTGGAGGGGAATGGGAGTTGTGGTCAGTTGTTTCTGTTGCTCCTTCCTCTTCAGGAGGAAGACTCCTCACACTCTTCTCCTCCTCCAGCATAGGGTCCCTTCCATGGGATACAGTCCTCCAACATGAGTCCTTCCCATGGGCTATGGTTCTTTATGAACTTCTCTAGCACAGATCTTTTCCATGGGTGCATCCTGCAGGAACAGACTGCTCCAGTGTGGGTCCCCCAGGGGGTTACAAGTCCTGCCAGCAAACCTGTGGCAGTGTGGGCTCTTGTCTCCATGGGACAACAGGTTATGCCAGGAACCTGCTCCAGCATGGGCTTCCCACAGGGTCCTGGCCTACTTTGGGCATCTACCTGCTCCAGAGTGGGGTCCTCCACAGACTGCAGGTGAGTATCTGCTCAACTGTTAGCTTTCATGGTCTGTAGAGGGACAAACTGACTTATGATGATCTTCACCATGGGCTGCAGGGGAATTTCTGCTCTGGCACATGGAGCACCTTCTCACCCTTGTTCTTCACTGTCTGCAGAGTTGTTTCTCTCACATATTCTCAATCCTCTCTCCAGCTTCAGTTTCTGTTGCAGATTTTTTTTTTTCCCCTGATTACTTCAGCCTGACTGTCTTGGAGCTCTCTGGCACTGGCTCTATTAGACAGAGGGGAAACTTCTAGCAGCTTTTCACATAAGCCATCCCTGTAGACCCCCTGCTACCAAAATGTTGCCACACAAACCAATACACTTAATTTCAGCAGGTGCAAATACTCTGTGATTAAATCCAGCAGTGAAGAATGCCAGGAGGTGCATCATACAGAGCTTAACACAATCAGAAAATTCTATCTATTAAACACACTTTCTAGCCAGCTCAGCCATTAACAGTTAAACTATAAAAGCATTGGCCTGAAATGCTGGATCTAAGCAAAGTGCAGCAGATCAAACACGTTATGGGATTATCATAGTCCTAAATCTAAGACCATGGAGTCAAATTTCAAAGATTTTCTTCCTTAGTGACTTGCTGCTTGAGGAGAGAAAGGGTTTCAGAACACTGACTGAAGGCAATGCTTTCAGTACACTGACCACAGCAACTGCTGAAAATAATGATGATCTACAGCTTACATGATAGCAGCATACTTCCTCCATTGCTTGTTTTAATTCAAACTGATAGAGTCATAGAACTGGCTGAGTTTTCATAAATCACCAATAGTAATACTCTTTCAAGGGTAATCACAACATTAATATCCCAGGCAGGGCAAGAAATAATTAAAATGTAGTAGAATCCATATAGTGGTTTCCAATATTAATGTGAAACACCTTTAGTCAATAAAAAGGAACAGTAGCTTTAGTTCATAGAAATGAATATTTTAAAACAATACTGTAATGCATTTTCTTTCAGTTGCTTTTTTTTTCCTTGCACTCCTCATTGTTCTTGATAATAATGACTTTTTTTTTCTCCAACTAATGCCTTTCATTTTTCTTTTATAAAAGCTGAAATGATAACACATCTCCCACATCCCTCCCCCACTGCTGGGCAGCAATATATAGCTCCATAGATAAATCTCAAATTGGGTAGCAGATTGCTCCTTCCACAAAAGGAATCTGACTCCAAACCCTTTTATTATTGGCCCAACTCAGCTGTCCCTGCTCATGTTGAAGAGTTTGTATAAGAAAACTGAGACTCCCCGCAGAAGGTGACAATCTCTGGGACATGTCTGCAGACATCGAATAGAGCAGCACTTCAGAGAAATGCTTTCACATTTTTTTTTTTCTAATTAGTTTTGATATATAGCCACCTCTGAGCCTGAATGCATAAGTTACTGTGACATTTCTTTACTGCTTACTGGCATCCACAATAGATTTGTAAACACAAAAGTAGATTAGGGTGAAGTATACAGATTGAGTTATTTGGATTCAGTAACAGGATTAGTGATTTTAGATTACTGAGGAAGTAGCTAATTAACCATGTTTGATCCATCCTAGTATTAAAAAAAAAAAAAAAAAAAAAAAAAAAAAAAAATTGAGTTATAGATTCTTGGCCACTTGGAATTTTTTGTGGATAGAAAATGGCTATTTTGCAAAAAAATTAATTGAATGCAGAGAGACAATGAAGTTAACTCCACAGATTTACCATTTTTAAACAAATATTGGACTGGACATGAATAAGCCAGTGAAACAGCCAAATGCAAGTGTTGGAGAGTTATGATCAAAGCCAGGCTTTGACATCTGTCCCATTTGATTGCCAAGTTTATTCAATAAGGAATTGTAATGGATGAACATGTGAAAAAAGGGAGAGGGACAGCTGAGTAGGGATGCAAAACAACGACCTCTCCCTCTCAACTCTTCCTCCTCCACCCCCATATGTCACAGTGTTAGTGAAAAGAATGATATCCTGCCAAAATAATGGTTCAATCCCATGTCTGTGACAACATTTTTGGAATGCGAAAGCTGTTCTAAAACCTAAGCTTGAATCAAAGTCTAATCTGTGACCTATAAGATAGGATGTGTTTGTAGTGGAATTCATCAAACTGGCCTTTTCAAGCCCTATGGAATCAAGTCATTCAAATTCATTGTGATCATGCTGCTGTAAAAATGATATTTTTCACCACTCCATTATCACATGACAGTGTGTTGTGTCAGCAGACTGCTGGTGAAACATGGTGTGCCTAATGATACTGACCATCAGTGATGGCTGATTGAGGATTACTGCCTTTCATATTTTGATTCTCTGGCAGCTAAATTTGACATTTTTTGTGGTTTGTGTGTTTTGTTTTGTTTGGTCGGTTTTGGTTTGGTTTTTTTTTTTATTATTTTTAAAAGAGTATTGTTAATCCATTCTTATGGGTTTATGCTCTGTAGCAAATAACTACCATTTAGAGCCTGTCTACATTTTGATGCTGGGGGAAAATGATCTGAATTAAACATAGTGATTTTGAAATTGATTATTGAAGTTACATTAATCCCCCTTGGCAATGGAAACTGTTATGCTAAATTCAACTTTCTTCCAGTCACTATGATTTACTTCCCTTTGGACTTTAGAAGTGATGTAAATGAAATTGAATTTAGCTGTGTTTCTTTCTGGGTAAGTGTCCATATAAGAGGTTTAATCTGGTTTTACAGCTGTTTAGATTAACTTTACTGAGAAAGATGATAGAAATTACATTGGAGGAGGGAAATAGAGACTAGAGAAAAGCCCTTTAGAGTATGTAAATCCTTCCTTGTTTCCCAATCTTTATTTTAGTATTTCAACAGAAACTGCACATTTAGTGGCCGTTTTCTGTAATTAAACTGTTACGGCAAATTGAAATAGCTTGGGTGTAGGCCTTAATCATGCTAAAAAGTGTACATATGCACTTTTACCTTTGAAATCAGTGAATTATGCAAATATGATGGCCACTCACCTGTACTAATGTTCACAAGATATGGGCTTTGAAGTACAAGGCAGGAAATGGCAGAAGGGAAGGCATAATAACTCTGTTATTTATCCATTTCTGGCCTCATATGAGTTGGTTTTTTTTTGTTTTCACCCAGGGACACATGCCACAGTGCCCCTACTGCAGACTTCAGTGACTAGGTGTGGACTTCTACAGGGTGGGCATTATCTGAGTCTGCCATCTAGAGCTTCTTTATGGTCAATGTAATGAAACAAGAGCTTCTAAGGTGCTCTTCTTCTCTTGATGAAGTAGCCACCATGTCATGCTCTATAAGCATCTAATTCCCTCCTTACCAAAGGAGCTCTCTTCTAGGTCAGATGCTTGTGTCTATTGTTTGGATATCTAAAGCTGGGAGAGCCAGTTTGTCTTCCCAGAGACTTGGAAGTCTATATTAGAGTGCAGTTCCTCCAAATGCTTTCTCTGTCCAAGATGGGCAAGTCTGTGTCCTGGTTTCAGCTGGCACAGAGCTAACTTTCTGACACCGGTAATACATACAAAGGTGCTGTCATTTTCAGCTGAAAGTTTTTAATGTTAATGACCAATGTCACATTTAGGGAAATCTGGGTAACTTCTTATCCTCTCCAGGCTAAGAGAAGATGTGGAGAAAGAAAGCAGGTTTTATTTGTGTGTCTTCTGTCTGTTTGCTGTCTCAGTACAAACTACTTCAGGAATTTTGATATTCTGGTGAAGACCACGGTCCTTTCACAGAACCAAGTTAAATATTTTTTCTTCAACTACTTGATTAATAAACTGTACTGAGCAGATTTCTGCATTCAGTAGATCATTGTAATTCACCATTTGGTTATAAGCTTTATTTATATCTTTATTCTTTCATTCAGAAACTTATTTAAATTAATTTTACTTTGCCTATAAAATTAGTAATGTGAACAATATCAGGTATTTTAAAACTAGTTTATTCCAGCTACCTGCTTAAATGCATTTAACTCACTTTTTTTTAACAGTGTGTCTATGTGAGGTACACAGACCAAGCTGTGTCCCACTAGCCATATCAGTTTTAAAGTGTATATTCATATTAATCTGCTTCTCTTCCACAATTTCTGTAAAGGGCTTTCAAAACAGTCTTGTTCCTTGCTCTTGGAGGACTATGGAAACTCCATGTGTAAGTGGCCTCTGCTGCTTGATTATCACAGATGCCTCAGAAATGTCACATGTTCCTGCAGAACAAGCAGTGATACCATCATGCTTCAACTAGCCCTTGGTTTTAAGGGAAGAAAAAGGATAGTGCTGTGGTCTAAAGCATCCCATTTTTTCTTCTCCCCTTTGAAAATGACTGGAACAAAATGTAAGGTGTTCTTTTTTTCCCCATAATGCAGGTAGAAATTTGATTAGCTCCAAGCAGTGTCTGGAGCTGAAGTCAAGTGTGTGCTGCCAGTTCAGGCCTTGACCCTTCCAAATACGAAACCTTGTTCTCCAAGGTGGTCAATCAGTTACAGACTACTGCGGAAACCTGAAGTGAAGCCACTCCAGGTGATAGCTCTACCAGACCTGGGTATAGCTCTGAGATCAGTGGGATGATAAATTTGGGTAACTGCCCATGTGTTCATTATCTGCATTGTACCAAGATGCAAGATTTCAAATAAACTTCTGTATGTGTGCAATACTGCTGGACTTCTGGCTTTGGAGCCATTTATTAAGCTTGTCATTGATTTGCCCTGTGGTGCATCATTAAGTGGAACTGTTTAGAAGCCATGCAGGGATTCCCTCTCTGAAAATGCAGTACTATAGCATTTTGAACAGCATCCTAGTCCCTCCAATGCAGAAAGGGCCAGACACAGTTCTCCAAGGAGTATCACTGCCAGACAGTCTGGCAGTCTAGCCTTGACCTCCTGAGTGTAGTTCAACTGTTGCAGTGACAGCCAGAGAGGAACTGGACTCAGGTCCAAAATTAGAGCCATCTGGAGAAAATTGTGATGAAGGTAGGGGAGCAAGCAGATAATCATCTCTATAGCTCTACATGCAGCTCCAGATTTAAAGCATTTTACTACATTACCAACATCACACTTTAAATCTGTCCAAGTAGCCAAACATCCAGATTTCATGTAGTAACTAGAGAATTGTTGTCCCCATATCTAGATGTGGTTTTGTGCCACTAGATCAGAAACACATGGAATCTGTGTGAGCTGCATCTATATATTACAGAAGCTGATGGCTGATGATTACAGCCTGGGATCAACTTATTCTGGCCTTCCTGATGTGGATTTGTCTTATCAGAATTTAGGCTGGATCTAGAACAGGACTTCTTCATGTAAAACAAGCTCAGAGCTCAGTTGAGAAGTTCCTGAATGGTGACTGCAAAAGTCTCATGCTGATGTTCTCTACCCAGTTTCACTTTCAAGGACTTTGGGAACAAAACAGTATTTAAGAACTTTGGATGCAGAACACATGTAATTTGGTACAAGAAAGCATTTCTCCTTTCCCTCCCCATGGTGCCTAGCTTGCTGAAGCAGCTGAAAGACCTGAATTTTAGTGACAAAATGTTTTCAAGTGACCAAAGTTATGCTCCAGTGCAAGGCTGGAAATTTTACGACAGTCTGAACTGAGCATCCAGCTGTTTATTTCTCCCAGAAAACTTGACAATTCACTTGCAAACATAGAGCAGATGAAGGAGGTCCTTCTTTGCACAGTGGCCACTGGTACAGTTGTTAAGAGACCACGGCCACCAATGCTGCCATGCAACAAATTTGGCTCTACCTTAACTCCAGCAGAGCACTATGTGAGGGTTGTGATCAGTGGTGCAGTCTAGTTGGAGGCTAGTGGTGCTCTCCAGGGGTCAATACTGGGTCCAGTCTTCTTCAACATATTCATCAACGACCTGGATGAATGGATGGACCCTCAGCAAGTCTACTGATGATACAAAACTGGGAGGAGTGTCTGACACAACAGAAGGCTGTGCTGCCATTCAGTGAGACCTGGACAGGTTGGAGAGTTAGGCAGGGGGAACCAAATGAAGTTCAATAAGGGCAAATGTAGAGTCCATACACCATTACAGCTTAGGGGCTGACTTGCTGGAAAGCAGTTCTGTGGAGAAGGACCTGGGAGTCCTGGTGGACAACAAGTTAACCAAGAGCCAGCAATGTGTCAGGCCAAAAGCCAAAGGTATCCCGGTGTACATTAAGAAGAATTTAACCAGCAGGTTGAGGGAGTTCTCCTCCCTTTCTACTCTGCTCTAGGGAGGCCACATCTGGAGTACTGTGTCCAGTTCTGGGCTCCACACTTCAAGAAGGACAGGAAACTACTGAAGAGAAATCAACCAGGATGATGAGAGGACTGGAACATCTCTCTTATGAGGAAAGGCTGAGAGACCTGGGTCTACTTAGCTTGGAGAAGACTGAGAGGGGATCTTATTAATGTTTACAAATAT
Source organism: Megaceryle torquata (assembly GCA_024611175.1). NCBI lineage: Eukaryota > Metazoa > Chordata > Aves > Coraciiformes > Cerylidae > Megaceryle > Megaceryle torquata. Next base: position 77,120 of record JANIJG010012061.1, on the reverse strand, counting down.
CTGAAGGGTGGGTGTAAAGCAGAAGAGGCCAGTCTTTTTTCAGTCGTGTCTAGTAATAGGACAAGGAGCAATGGGCACAAACTGGAACACAGGAAGTTCCAGCTAAACATAAGGAGAAACTTTACTGTGAGGGTGATGGGCAGAGACTGTCTTCATCCTTGCAAAGACTGACCCTAGCTTTCTGTCCAGTGAGCAGGACATGGTGCTGTGGATCCAGGTTGTATTCATACATACATATATGTGTGTGTATGCATGTATGTATATCAAGGTATATCCCTTCAATCTTGCCTCAGTTAAACTCTGTGAGGGACAGAGTTTATGGCATTCCATTGTGCTTAGTGTTTCCTAATTACAAAATTTAGATCACTGCTACTGGAAGTATCATGTGTCTTTCATAACTGCCCTTTTGAAGACAAGTCTTAGCTCTGGGTTTTACCTCAAGAGCCAGAAGCCCTGACAGAGGCCTTGAAGAGCTTTATTTTCAAGTACATACATCTTTCATCAGATTCAGAACTCAGATATCAAAACAGACCTGTCTGGTTCTCTGGTAACCTAACCCTATGAAGAACATGAAGTCAATTTATGTATAAAGTGACACAGGGAATAGGTTATATACCAAAAAGAGCTGAAGAACACAAAAAAGGTCGAAAGAAAGATGTGCTTAAAGTTTTGCTCAGTCCTATTGTGTGCACCTGTATTTGAGGGGGGAAAGGGTATTAAAGGTTTCTCACAGTTTGGCCACATTCTTTCCATGATTATTTAAGCATTAATTGAAGCAGATTCTAGTTCTCACAAATATCCGATTAGTGCAGCTAAAAACTGTTGTGAGCAGGTGTTCAGTGTGTGAGGTCAGATTTGTTTTACTGAAATCAAGTGTGCTTATGAAAAGCATTCTGGCCCATCAGGGGAAGGTTTAGGTACTCTGATTCCTTCCTGGATTTTTTTTTCTTGGTTTAGAATGGTGTAGACTTCATAGAGTCTATGAAATGTCTACATGAAAAATTCTTGCTAAAGTAGCTATAAGAGCAGAGTGTGGAAAATGCAGCCTTGTAGGCAGGTTTTGTTGGTTTTTTTTTTTTTTTTCTGGTAAAAGTTGCCAGTATAAAGACTGGTTTTCAGAAATATGGTGTAATGCTGACTATAAAGTACTTTCTTTTTTTTTCAGATATGAGATGCACATTTCTTAGGTGGCTTTGACAATCTAATTTCAGCATTATAGACTAAGCCACAGCAAGTCACCTGCCCAGGCATGCAGTTTTTTGTTTGCCAGCAAGTCCTTGAAAACTATACCTAGTGAATCTAGACCAGTGCTTTAGTGCAGACCGAGGATCTGTTTTGAAGAAAATTTCCCATTTGTCCCTGTGTACCTTGCTCTGGGTCATGGAGAAGTCTCTGAGCATGTAAACTGGACTGCTCTTAGTTGAACTAAACAAAATGATGGGCTTTAGGAGAGCCTTTAGAGTGTTCCAGCCAGTTGTGGGCATTCAGTCCATGGGATGAGACTAGAGCTGCTGAAGTAATGCTCCCTGAAATAGGGATATTGTGACATGCAGATCCTTATCACCAGCTGTCCCACTCCACATATTTACTCCTACTGCACATCAGTTCTTATTAATGCAGACATGAACCAGTTTTCAGAAGCATGACTTTGGAACAGAAGGGGAAAACAAGACGTATTAAAGCATTTCTAGTTCTTATTCCCACTTGGCTTCAGTGTGGGGTTTTGTTGCTGAGCAGCACAGGCAGTTTTGCCACTTAAGATCAAGATTTTCAGAGTGATTAGACTGGCATTAGGTCTTTCATACTTCATTTATTATTTCATAACAGATTTTAGCTTCCTTTGCATGAGTAAGCAGAACAGTATGACTCCTTGTCTCCCTTCAGGACTCACAGCATGAGCTGGAGAAAGGCTGATGCAACTAAACCAACAATATTTTGACTTTACTGGAGTGTTCTCTGTGTGGGAACAGAGATCTGTGATGTATGTGGTTTGCAGTTCCTGTGCTGATCTTTCCCTAATAATAAATACAGAATGAATGCTGTGGGCCTCTCCAGAGGAGGCTACAGAGCAGAATGGTCTAACCTGCTAGCTTTCCTGCCATTTTATTTTGGTTATGTTCAAGAACATTTGCTTCTTTTGTGAAATAATAAATTGCATCCTGATTAGCAAAATAGTTTTGGTTTAAAAATGGAATGCAACAGACGGTTGTGACATGGTTACAGCTTCTTCTTTTGGAAATAAACTCCCTGGAGGAATGACCTAGGTTGCACAAGCAAGGCAGTCCAATAGGTAGGTACTCCTGTGCTCTCCTTGGAAGCATCAGTACTAAAGGTAGGACTTCATGCTTCAACTGTCAGAAGACAGATAGGTCTGGATGAACTTCTGTGAGGACCAGTGGGGAGACTTATCCTCAGGGGACAGGTGCCTCAATCACCTATGTGATATATATATCAGCATGTGATATACTATGCTCAGGAGATGTCTCTCTTGTTCTCTCAGAGATTATTTTAGGCTGGATATTTACTGTTTGAAGTGCGGAGATATCTTCCACCCTAAATTTCCATCCCCTGTTCTGTTTTCTTCTCCCCAGTGCACCACAAGATTTATGTCCATTTGTCTGCAAGACAGACTCATATTTGTAAAGCCGAGACAAAATACATTCTCTACCTCACAGAAAGATTTTTGCAGTTAACTTCAATATTGTTGGTGATCATGTCCTTTGATATTGAAGACAGAAGATCCTAAAAATTTTCATTATGAACTGCATAACTGAAAGTGTTGTCACATCTCATATGACCCTACACTGAAAACATCATTTTGATAATTCAATGACAATCATATCTCAAGAACATTCTCAGAAATGTATTAAAAAGTCTGGCAAATATAAATTACACCTAACATCTTTTCTGTGAGTTACTGAAAAAAATCCCTATCTTTGGGCTGATTTTACACAAGGGTTAACTAACTCACAGGACATTAAATGACTGTTAGAGAGAGGCCAGACTACAATGCAACATGGGGCATCCTGATTATAAAAGCCATTACTGGTTAGATTGCTTATCCTGGCTAGCATGGTGAGAGAATGTCCTAGTACAAAGAGAAGTGTGGCATCCTCAGTCTGTCCTTTTCTCTCCATCTTCTCTTTGTTTTTATCTTGAAACAAAAAGAGTGCTTGCTGTGAATTGCTTTTGAAAAATTAAAGATCTAGAGAAGACTATAAGCTAGGGGAGCAATTCATGCTGCAAATGGAAAATGATATGATAAGTGTGGTGCATTCTCTATTTGAAAAACCCAGGGGGCTGGAAAACAAGGTTCTTGGGTGCATTGTATCTGTGCATGATTGAACTTTCTCAGATCTCACAGGTATTTCTTATGCCAAGCAAAGTAAGTTTTCTCATGCAAATTACTGTTTTGCTCTATATTGAAGTAATTACTTGCATCAAGAACAGAGTCAGCATATGAAGTAGTTCTGTTCTGAGCTGCTAGGAGCTTGAGATCTCTTCTTTCATTCTGTAGGGTTCTGTCTGTACAAAACCTGTATTAAATATTTACATCTATTAATTTGTACATGTACTGCTGTAATATCAATCAGGTCATGTGAGGACCTTCACCTTAATTTAGGTGTGTTCGCTTTCAGTGCAAACTGGTTTTTTGCCATTCTAGATATGTACTTTAGCAATGTATAAATGAGACAGACCCTTGCATATTGAAATAAATCTGCTTCATGGATTTCAGCATTTGTGCAAAAAAACGTAAAGCACAGAGGATTATTACTGTCAAAGGCATCTGCTAGGCACAGTCAACATACAGCATTGGATGGCTATGGCAAAGTTCTAAGAGAAAGATGACAGCTTCTATCATCCCATTTCCCAACCTGTCTCTACCTGGTGGAACTTCCTGGGAGTCCTATAGACATCTAGGGCAAATAATCCAAATTTACTCCAATATGAGATAGTGAGTGAAGGCTTGAAAAGATAAATATGCTCAAATAAGATGTATTCAGCTAAAAGATTGTCAGCCTGCAATTCTTTCTTCTCTGTAGAACATAGGGAGAGAGAAGCCAGCAATTTGATTGTCCCAGAGATCCCCAAATGTGTATGATGTTGAATGATGCTTGGAAAAAGGAGGCAACAGACCTGGTTCTGAAAGGGGCTGACAAATAGGAATTGTACTTCTGTATAATGCTTTCACTGTTGTTCTTAGCGTCCTTTTGTTGGTACTGTTATCTTTCTAGTTTTATTTTGGACATTGTCCATGCAACTAATAAGTGGTGTCTGGAGAAAGGACACAGACAGATCCTGAGCCTGACAATGACCTCCTGCTTCAGTTGGTGCCTTCTGGAATAAAACATCCTTGTCATCAAGAGGCCACTGTGAGAGGTGCAATTCTTGGATGCTTGTTGAAATTTTCCCTGACTGTTGCTTATTTCAAGAGCCTTGGCTTCTCCTTGCTCTGGAGCTGGCATTCAGACATGAATAATGACAGTCAGGCATTTGTTTTTCAGGTGAACATCCATATATCTCAGTCAGGGGACAAAAGAGCAGCTGAGGGAAATGGGATATGTGAATATTTACAGGCACATAGAACACATGACTTCCTCTTTAATGCTAATCACAAGCTTGAAAAAAACAGACGGGGTTGGCAAAGGAAAAGCATTAGTCCAGGTTTAGTATTTGGCTGACAAACAAATAGGAGATGTATTTCCATTCTAATGTTTTCACTGACATTTTTAGTATCATCTATTTGGTGTTATCCTATTTGAATTCATAAATACTTGCTGACATGTATTTGAGCTGCAAAATATACTCTCTGTGTATTTTTAGAACAAAGTGACCCCTACCCTATTTTTTTCCACAGAGGAACAGCAAAAGGTGGACCAGTAATTGAGCTTTGACTTTTGTATTTACAGGGGGTTTTGCGTGTATTAATGTGTTTAAAATTAACGATCCTTTAATTAGTATAATGAATTGGAAAACTAAAGCAAATATAGGACGGCCAACTCTTCCTTTAAAATTGTAAGAAGCTGTGAACCACACTGATCTGAGAATTATCAGTGTTTAAAATATGTATTAATGATGATTACAAAAGCCTAATTATGACTAAAAAAAAAAAGTACTCATTAAAATAAAAATAACATTTTGGAAGATTTTAAGAACTATTTGCATATCAGAGAGAAGAATCCTGTTTGGAAATATTCTCATAACATGGTTTACTAACTGGTTTGCCTAGGATTAGACTAATCAGCTGGCAGTGAAAAAGCTGGCATTTGGTGTTACTGATGCATTACAAAAGTACGCTGTTGCATTCCCTGCTCCTATAAGCTTTGATTAAGGTTTTACACAGCTGTTAGAAAAATACCTTGTTGGAGCAGTGAAGAAATTTACATTGTCCAGGTCCATGTGGTTGGATGTTATGAATGAGAAAGGATTGTGTAAGAAAAAGTGTGATCTGGATTAAAACAAGGACACTTCTGCTTGCCAGCTCAAACACCAGAGCAGAGTGCAATTTACCTTGTGCTTAGTCAGCAGTTAATAGAAAACCAAATGGAAGCTAGGAAATAAAAAGTAGTGAAAAGAGAGAGGAGAGACTGCCTAGAGAAACTGTAGGAAATTTTGAAGCTGACACCCAAGTGTGGATGCAGTCAACACACTCAAGGTCAGGACTGTGTTCAGAGGGACTTGGGCAGCCTGGAGCAACAGCCAGGAGCAGCAGCACGAAATTTGATAAGGAAAAATGCAAGTCTTGCCTCTAGGCAGGGACTAACAATGTCAGCAACACGGGCTGGGGATGGACTGGCTCTGCAGTGGGGCAGCTTTGCTGTAGGTGCTCTTTGGGTTTGGTGGATGGTGAGCTGGGCATGAGCTAGCAGCAGGCATGGTGGCAATGAGAGGCAACAGTATCTTAGGCTTTTTGAACAGAAGCAGAGCCATCAGAGCAAGGGAAGCCATTATTTGATCTGTTCAGCACTTGTTATGCTATATCTAGGCTACTGGATACAGTTCTGGCCTCCCCAGTTCATCGATAGACTGGAGGGAGTTTGGTAGAGGCTATTACAATGGTAGGAGAATGAGCACTTGCCCTGTGAGGAGAAGCTGAGGGACCTGATCTTGTTCAGCCTGAAGAGGACACAGCTTTGTGGGCACCCAGCAGCGGACCCCCAGCATCTACAGTCAGGATGGTGTGTGGTGGGAGGATGCTGAGATCAAAGATAACCCTGCTAGTGGTAGGAGAATGCACTAGAAGTCTGAAGTCCCTTGCAAAATTAGCTGTCCTGTCCTAAAAATATCAAGAAAGGGGAATAAGTCAGGCAACTAGAATATTGGAGCAATTTGTCTGCCAGAGATTTACATGCAGAAAGGTCTTTCCTAATCTGGGTCACAATTGCTTTCTATGCACTACTGTGGAAGAAAAAAAGAGGCAGCGTAGTAGATCAACAGATACATTTGATGGTGAATAAGCATTCAGAAAATACTGCCATTCCACTCCACAAGGAAAGCAAGGCTTCTGGTCTCAGAAATGCAACAAGAATTGGATAAAATGACAGGCTCTGAAACAGCTGACTTGTCAGGGCAGCTGGTAAGGTTATGATGAGAGGTGCTCAGGCAGCCATGAGTACTCAGTCTGGAGCTGCACTCTGGGTCTCTGAGTCCTAATACGTAATAAGAAATGAAACCATCCAAAGGAACCTTAAAAACACTCCAGCTGCTTTTATTTGAGAGTGACTGAACTCTATGTAGGTGAAAACTAAAATCAGAAGAAAAGATAAAATGCATAATACAAAGTTGTAAGAGAATATGAGTCACATACTGAATTCCACAAAATCAACCCTCAGACTCAGAAATACCATGAAAATACAGTAGTTAAAAATCAATGTTCTGTTTCTGAAGGAAGTTGCAGCCAATTTGCTGATTAAACCTCCTTCAATCCTGTAGAACAAGTACTCTTTGGCCTACATAAAAAGCATCAGAGGCTAAAACTCCAGGGCCCTTGAATACATTTTTTAATGAAACTATTTTAATCAGTGTTGAAGAATTAAATATATTCAGGAAGACTGTTCACATTGGGTGATTGGCAATGGATGCCACTGCCTTCAATACTGCCCAGTATGGAAGTGGTTTGAATGCAGTTTCTAGGGAACAGGTATGTTTAAACTATGAAAAAGTATCATCATCATTGACAATAACATGTTATATAATACAATATAATATATTAATAATATATTAACAATATATAAAATATACTATAATGTATATTGTAATCTATTCTAATCTATTATATCTTTATTGACAATCACAATAGAGATGCAAATATTAAAATGTGCATGATTCCTGAAGAGCTTTCTCAAGGACAGAAATGAAATCCTACAATATGATGGAGGCATCACAGGAAGATACTCACAGCCTATATTTATATATGCATACTCTAATTATAACCCATCAAGAGAAATACAGTTTCCAATGCTTAAATTTTACGGTTTACCAAAATTCACATTGAAAAAACCACCACGTAAAGTTTACTTTCTAATAAAATTGCTTTTCTAAATTTCACTTCATCACATCTGCTTTATCTTGCATTATTCTCAAATTATTTTCTTACAGAAGAGGTTTTCCAAAGCAAAATCGGAGAACTGCATCTCCACCCCTTAATTCATCTTCCTGCAGCCACAGAAGGTGGCACTTCCACAGTCTTTCTGATGCTCACAGCTTCCCCCATCACCTGGCTGCCGCTTTGTAGGTGGAGGATATTTTGGAAGCAGGTAACTGAGCAGGAACATGGTTATTGGATTAATTTCAGGCTTTGGCAGCCCTTTTTGTATCTGAAACTGCTGTGAAATAGCTGTCTCCTGGATTAGCAATAGAAAGGGAAGCCAGATCTTTTCATACCCCATCCTCAGATAAAATTCCAGCTAACCTCTCAGCTTCAGGTAGAGCAACTGGTAGAGGGGGTTATGGGAAGAACAAGAAAACGTTACAGCAAAGAGAATTATAAGAATAGACTTCTTCCTCTTCTTCTAAATGAAGAAGTAAAGCAGTTGTTGGGACATTAGAATTAATGATGCAGCCAAATGTTTCATAATGTGGTCTGTGACAAAAATAGAAATACTCCTTTTGGTCTTCTCACTTCCATGAAAGTGATACACTCATTTATCCAACCCACTTTTCACCTTATGGCCTTTGGACTGTGATCATAAAATTGTTTATGTGGTCTGACGCTAATAAAGAAGTTGTTGGCAGAGGAAATAGACAGAAAAAGTAGCATAGAAGTACTTAGTCAAAATTTGGGGACATGTAGCCAAAGCAGGACACGTAGCATTACAAATGTAAAAAGGGTTGTATTTTTTTTTTTTTTCTGAAGGTGCAAAGATTCCATTAGAATTCATAGAACTTCTCAATGATTTTACATTAATTACCTTAATAAGGATGCATCCAAGTATCCAGTTAAGCCAATAAATAAATTTAAATATCTACAGCCTAAGGAGATCACTTGCCCTATGCCTTCTCTTTTTTTTTTTGGTAGACTTTCTTCCTGTGGTTTCCTACTAAATGTGGCACTCAAGGATGACTAAAGCTTATGGACTTCTTCAGTAGAATTCAATTTCTGACTGCTGATGAATGTTGATTGAATTAAAACAATTTTATATTTAGCCTTGCAGGCCCAGTCAAGTCTGTGGGACATGAAACTTGTACTCTTTCTGTTTTGTCACCTGCCATACACACCTAATTCTTATGAATTCATGCAACAGGAACACTTTCACATGGCTTTGTCATTTACTGTTAAAAACATGGTTTAGAAAACAAATGCATTGCTATATTTTCTTCATCATTGTATCAGTTGATTACCAAATGAATGAGAAGTGTTTTCAAAATTGTTCTGAGCTGGTTTAACAGCTGTCAAGAAATTTAATTGGACTTCTGTGGAGTAGTTTTGAAGACTGGCTTCCTTCTGTCTCTATAAACACTCTTACAGTCCTTATGCCAGTGTCAAAAATCCTGCATGAAATGATTGTGCTGCAAGGGGGATAGGGATTAGAAATAGTGCAAGTGTTTGAGCACTTATCTCTTGCTGCTGTTGCTCATTGTCCCATTTGCCCATTCTGAATGTCTGTGTTGCAGTCATGGACTTGCAAGACTGCTAGGAAAAGTAACCAAGACAGTTCATATGTAGTCCTCAGAACCTGTGAAAGTTAGGCACCTCAGAGAAACCCTTAATTTTCAGGACAACATAGAGTGAGGCATCAGTCCTCTTCACTGGTAAATCTGGGCCATTTTTAGTGACAAGTGCAAGAGCTCTGGGCTAGAAGGAAAGACCAGTGAAAATTCATTTTTATTACCTGGTCATGAGTGCACCCAGAGAGAAAAAGAGGAGATCCTGACTTCCACAATTACTGATATTCTCAACATTTCTGAACAATTGCATGATACTTGTCTTCCTTCCTTTTAAAGAAAAATGTTTCTTATATTGATTTAAAATTATTGTTACATTTTAGCTGAAAGAAACCATTAACACCAAAGTCACATAATAGGCATCAAACTGGCTTTGGAATGAAGGATTTCATTTGTATGTCCTGGAAAGTCTTCCCAGACACCTATAATGCATAAAAAGGAGAGTTATGTCTGGAAACCTAGAAGAAACTTTATGTGAACAAGGAGGGAGATATGAGACAGTTTTTCAAGGTCTGCCTATTTCTACTTGTAATACTTACAAACAGAGCAGAATATTTTCCTTGCTCAAATAGTTCAAGTAATGAATTTACAAACCTGGGGTCGTAAAAATTCTGTAGTCCCTAATAAATCGTATTCTGTGCTTGATATGAGTATAGTCCATGACCCATAGAATTAAATGCAAAGATACCCATGGTCTACTGGGCTCTGCTTCAAACCACCCCATCACAAGTCTAAGCAGATGCTTAACCCCAAGTTGTGGGGAGAATCAAGTTCAGCAAAGGGACCTTTCTCATTCAGTCTGAGGCTTTTATGCCCTCTCTTCTTTTCTTTGTGTTAGTCCACTCTCCCACATTCTCTGCCTTTTTTTTTTCAACTACCTGAGTTACAATTCACACTGAACAGCACTTCCCAGTGGTTTCATCAAAGTGAAAGGAATTATGAATGAAATAACTTTTATATTCTACAAGTACAGAAAGTCATTGTAATTGTGACACCTTTGGGGGTTGCTTAAAGCTTTAAAACCCCAGAACAGAGTCCCTTTTCTAAGTGTGGGAAAAGAACTCCCTCTACAAAATGAAGACCTTCCCATATTTTTGTAGAGAATAGCTTTCTTACTGTTAAAATGACAAACAGAAAGCATCATAAAAAAGGACCTGACAATCACTTGATTACAGCATCACTTGGTTGACACTTTAATAAAAGTGGCAATAAAATGATACTGGATATAAAAATGTAAGATGAAAAGAAATGGGACTTTCAGGCCCTAGGATTTTTTTAATAACATTAAGTTACTTTGCAGTGCTCATATCTTTATCTGCTGCTATAATTCAAAGGGTGATCACAGCTTAGTGCCAGGAAAGATGTTGACTGGAGAAAGGAAAGCCATACTGCATGTAAGAAGAAAGATTTCTCCCCAGTGTAAATACAGTTTTCCCTAGACTTCTGTTTTACAACAAAATACAACCATACCAGCATTAGGAGAGTATTAGAGGGTCCAAAGTTGTCAATTAAAGCATTTGTTTACAACTCACAATCCTGATCTTCCCAGAGAGAAGGTTTTTTACATCTTTATGGAAAGGACTGAAGTATCTCAACACTATGACCTGTTTACAATACTTTTTATTATGAATGTCCATAGTCATTAAAAGGAAATAGTACAAATATGATATTTTGGGGGCTTTGTTTCAGAATCCAAAGACCTCTTAAAGCCTAAAGCTGGTCAGTTGGTGCTAGTCAAAGGCACAGAGATTTTAGAGAGATTATGCTGTGTGAGTCTGGGGTTTACTGTGTTCAGACAGCCCTCTCCCACCCAGTGTTCCTTGCAATCTCCTGTTAGTTTTCAATTTTCTTGCCCCAAAAAAGGGAATTCTTCCCTGGGTTAATGTCTTGAAAACTTGCATCACCATTCATCTACCCTGAGGTCCTCAGATTTTCTTATAGCATTAATTGATGGAAAGATGCTAGGACAACTGGCAGAGCAGTAAAAGAGTGCCAGAGATGTCACTTACTTCCATCTGCTCCATGACTGTGTGTGTATCTTTGTGAGCTCACTGAAAGGAGCAGGGAAGAAAGGGAGGTTTGGAAAGACCTTCAGAAAGAAATGCTGCACAGAGAAGGGAGGACTCAACCTGATTCTGAAATCTGAAACTTCATCCTAACTGTAGTCCCCAGAGGAAAGCACCAGTTCTCATTCCTTGTTCACATGGACTTTTCAGTGTGTCACTTGAAATACTGTTTCAATTCTTCTGAAAAGAAAATTACTGAAAGGGTGAAGTGCTTATGATAGTGCTCCATGCTATATCTTAAGGTCTTCCCAATGTTCTACTGATAAAAATTTATGACAGTTATTAGCCTTGTAGATCCAACCTACTTCTGGAAAGCTAGTCTCCTTTTTTATCACTTTGTCATAACTTACATTGTTCAAATCATGACATTACTGAGAACATCATTGTCTGTAAATAAATCTTACCCTGAAATTTGTTCATCTACTGCCTCTGGTGGTTTTGTAAATCTGAGATTGTAATTGGAAATTGCAAATTAGAATTGACAATTGGCTTTATCACTGAATGTTAATAACTAGCTTTTACACAGCTGAGAAGAAATAAAATCTAGTCCAATGTTTTAGCTGTATTGGCTTGATAGAGTTAACACAGGCAAAAAGAAGTAAAAACTTACTTTTTCCATTAAAGTGAACGGATCTGCTTCTGAACACCTTAAAGTGACAAATCTGATGAGTTAAAAAGTGACATTTTTACATAGTTACTTTTCAGAATAGAACTGCACTTTAAAACATGATGTTAAAAGTGAAGGTTGCTTGTACTGATTGGGAACATATTCCACCCAAAGAGAAGATGGGGTTGTAATCACAATGCAAAGGGCATGAGGGGAGCAAACCAGTGTCACTGAGATTATGCCCTATGGGAGTGCAAAACCTTTCATCTGAACACCTTTTTATTGCCTACTACCCACAGACTTGAACGAGGTAGGATTCACAGCTTCCTGGTGAGGGAGACATGGATGTGGACACCACCAGGCTCTACTAAAGCTGCAAGTTGAGCTGATCACTTAAGGAGTTGTGTGGCACTGGCTGCCCGCTAGGCATGTTTTGCAGCTAGTTTCTGGTTTTGTCAGTTCCCTGATAAATAAAATCCTTCCCTGTTTTGGTGTGAGATCACCAGCAGCTCTTGCTAAAATTATTCCCTAATACCCAGAATTATTAGGGAATAATGTTTTGCATGTGATTGATGGATAGCATTTTTTCATAAGGCAGAAGGGAGGACAAAGACATATCCATGTGTGGAGGTTTGGGGTTGTACCGTAGCCATCTCCCATTGCCTTGTCTATGGCACATTCAAGGGAAAGTTGAAGAGAGATTCTCCCCTTCTTGTGCCACATGTTGTGGCTGAATCCAGCTCTCCAGTCTCTTAATCTTCAAACAGACTTCCCATCTGGTAAAGTTGTTTTCCCACAGGAAAATTTACATATGTCCCCAGTTAGGTTACAAATGGAATAAAGAATTGAAGGTCACAATAAAAGTCATTGAAATAATGCTCTGAAATCACATGAATACTTTAAATGGAATTTTGAAGATGATCCTGCTCTGGCAGGGGGGTTGGACTTGATCTCCTAAGATTCCTTCCAACCCCTAACCTAACATTCTATAATTCTATGATTCTATGATTCTATGAAGGAAAATGCTTTCATCATTTAAAATATCTCTCCCCTTGAAGGAAATGATGACATCTCCTGTCCCACATCAAAAACATTCATACAAGTTGAGTAGAACTAAGAATAAAATTGATTTTAGCAACATTTGCAGAACATCAGGAGGCAGAATAGCTGAGCACAGTTTATATGTGACAGTCATAAAGGTAGCTAAGGATGTTGAAGACAGAATTACTAGTAGATAGCCACAGGGGCAAATCAAATTTGCCATATTTGTGACAATAATCCTGTAGATTGGGGCTGTAAATCAACATACCTCAAGCAATGTGTTTTTCTTAGAGACTGCCTATTGCACGCCTGATATATCTGCAGGAGAAAGAGGCCTAACGTCATCTGCTCTTGGGTACCGTGACTGTTCATTACCAGATCAGAAATGTATGTGATAGGCCAAACTTCATCTGAAACAAATCACTTTATCTTCATAGACTCTCCTGGGTCAAGACAAATTTACACCAGCTGAGGATATTGCAGGATATCCACAATCTTTGGAACTATTGCCTGACGCTGTAGTACCAGATTCTCATTCTCCCAACTGCCAAATTGATATTTTGAAATAGAAACAATAACTGACAAATTATTGAAAATAAATGAAAACTAGCAGGCCTGATTTCTCATTATGTTGGTTCTGTCATCCAATGTGCCCTAACATGGAGGTGAATGAGGCCCTCAAAAGATGCTATATTGCAGAGCATGAGTTTATAAGCACATTTACCAGGCAAACTTGGGTTTTTTTTGCCAAACTGAAGAATATAAGTAGGGAAAAGCAGTAGATATGTGAATCTGAGTCATGCATGCTTCCTCCTGCATGCCATTAAACTTTGTTCTTTAAAATATATTCATATTATCAGGACTCAAAATGAACATGATTGTGCTATCATGTAGAAAGAAAGTTAACTAAACACTATTTGAAAAAGGAATGTTAAGAAGCACAGTATCTTGAGGGATAATTATTTGGTGAGGTAGGAGCTGGAAGACAAAATAAACAGTACTAATGAAACTATCAGATGATACTTTATAAGACCTTCAGTACACTTGGGTGAATGGAAAAATCATTTATTGAAGAGTTCCAAACAAATGTAGAATATAGTAACATCGGATCCACTGCAGAAAAATGTGGAAAAATGTGTAAGACAGAGTTTTCAATCTAAGAGAAAACTTAAAAATAATAGTGGTAACATAAGGTTAGGAATGATCTATTAGCTGGCCTCCAACAATATATTCTTTACTGTGCTAAAACAGTGCATTCAGTCAGCCACTGAGGGCCTTTAAGATATGTATGCTCACATGGCAACATACTTGTGAACACAGAAATATGGGAATTGCTCATCTGTCCTGAGCCATGTTATAGCTATTTACCCTAGTAAGTTATTTTTCAATCACTCTACCCCCCTTCCATGGTCTGTGAGTAGAGACTGGCCACTTCAGGGGACATTTCTTCTTGTCCTAAAAAGCTTGTCTAAGTGGGATCACCATCAGCAAAAAGTCTAGTAGAAGACCTGTATCTAGTATCAAGTGTACCCCAGGGTACACTTCTAGGGTCCACTCCTGTCTAACATCTTCATTCATGACCCGGATGATGAGGCAGAGCATAGCATCAGCAAGTTGTCTGATGATACCAAACAAGGACAAATGGCTGATACTCCAGAGGGTCATGCTGTCATCCATAATGACAAGTTGGAAAAAGGGGTTGACAGGAACATCATGAAGTTCAACAAGAAATGCAAAGTTTTGCACCTGAGACAATCTGAGGCACCAGTATGCACTGAGGCTCACCTGACTTTTCAGAAGCTTTTCAGAAAAGGGCCTGGGTGTTCTGGTGTACATAAAGTCAAACATGAGCCAGCAATGTGCCCTTGAAGTAAAGAAGGCCAATGTTATCTTGAACAGCAAAGTAATGCCAGCAGGCCAAGGGATTTGATCCTTCTCCTCTGTTCAACACTGATGAGGCTATACCTGGGGTGTAGCTGTGTCCACAGCTAAGCTCCCCAGCTGAAGAAAGACATGGACATATCAGAAAGACCACAAAGATTATTAAGGGATTGGAGCACGTTGTATTGTCCAGCAGATGGCAACAATACTGGTGAAAAAGCTGGAAGACATGTCTTATGAGGGGTGCTTATGGATACTGGGTTTGTCTAGTTTGAAGAGCAGGAAGCTGAGGGGTTACTCATTACTCTCTACAGCATCCTGGGGAGGGAAAGTGAGAGGGACGTGCTGATGTCTCTCCCTGGTATTCAGTGACAGGATGTGTGGGAATGGTTCAAAGCTTTTCCAGGGGAGGTTCAGGCTTGACATTAGGAAGCACTTCTTTTCTGAGACAGTGGTCAGACACTGGAACAGACAGGGCTGTAGGTGGTCAGACATTGGAACAGTTCCAACTGAACTACCGTATTGTATTGTATTGTATTCTATATGAGGAAGGATGAGATAGCTGGCTTGGTTCACGATGGAGAAGAGCAGGCTTAGGGAGGATCTTATTAATATATATAAAAAGCTGAAAGGAGAGTGCAAAGACGTCAGAGCCAGGCTTTCTTAGTGTCATGATCAGAGACAGTGGGCACAAACTGAAACATGGGAGGTTCCCTCTGAACATCAGAAAGTGTTTTTTTACTGTGAGGGTGACTGAACACTGGCACAGGTTGCCCAGGGAGATTGTGGAGTCTCCCTCCTTGGAGGTATTCAGAAGCCATCTGGACAGGGTCCAGGGCATCCAGCTCTAGGTGTCACTGATTGAGCCAGGGGCACTGGACCAGGCAACCCCCAGAGGTGCTTTCCAACCTCAACCATTCTGTGATTCTATGATTCTATGATTTGTGATTCGGAATCTCCCAGTGGTTTCTGTGATAGCCAGCTGAGGTGAAGGATAGGACGTATCAGTTTAGGGTTATCTGAGATCCTTTAGAGAATCTCTCCTGGTTTCCAAATGCTGTAGAGAAGGACACATGTAGGTGTTAGAGTGTATCTTCAAATGTTATACTGATATCTCAGGTTTATCCTGTAACATCTCAAATGGCACTGGTCACCTCTACTTTTTATGTTAGAACTGAATCAAGCCCTGAATGCTAATTAAACCACTGAAGAAAAGTAAGGTCAATGCTACTCTTCCTCATGAGCTTTGGATAGAAAAGAATAGCAGAGTGTTCAGAAGGACATGCAACATGCCCTAACACATCCAAGATATCCACTTGACAGTGGTCTTATAGGAAAGACAACCATGTCAACGTGGCAGCCATAGGACAGGCAAGATATACCGCAGTACAAAAAATCATACTTCATGCCTGTGTTTAGAATACTGAATCCAATCCAGCTGAGGTATTTCCCCTCCCTTGTTCACATAGCAAATGAGATATTGGCTTTCTGTGTAATATGACAGCAATTAGCCTGTGTGATATTGGCTTATGCATTCAGAGGCATTATATAATGAATGGTGTTTAGCTCCAAATTTGGTGAAATGAAGGTGTCTTTATCTAAGACATTTCTCTAAGCTCCCATTATAAAGAATGAAGATCTGGTCACTACATTTAATAGAATCTTGACACCATTAACTGCATTTGGGCAGCTGAATAATTCTTGAGGATCCACTGACTCATGAAGGTAGGAAATGATTGATATAAACATTGATTTGAGCTTTGAGAACCACATGCATGTTCAAAGCAGTGCAGTGAAGGCTGCAAAAACTGTCAAAGCAGTATTGGGGAGATAATGACACTCAGAGATGGGGGAAAGATCCTGACCCAGTGACTGAGATGAAGCATTTCTTTTAAAAGGCTACCTGAGTGGGGCACATTAGGGTCAGGACTCAAAAGGTCATTATCCTGAAGGAGTCACAGCACCAACCAAGTCCTAAGTTCCTCTAGAAGAAGCTGTCTGTCAACAGAACAGTAATTAGCTCTGCCTTTCCACTTTGGGAAAGACTCAATATATCTTATATCTTCAAGCAGGGATGAGAAACTATTAAACTGTCATGAATATTCATGCTAATCTTTAATTTTTGAGAAGTATTTTGTGGTGATGAAGGGCAGTGTGATGTGGGCCTTCAGGCTTATTGGCTTGAAAATGAATGGGAAAAAAAAGTTCAAGTAATGAATTATAGCTACAGGTCTATCTTAAAAAATGGAAAGTGAGAAGAATGCACCCTCTGATACCTGAAGGAAGCCAAGTTGACAAAAGAAATAGACCTTCTAAAGATTGCATTGTACTTTGAGAGAACTTTCTCCTTTGTTTCATGAACATTCTGAGAACAAATGAGCACTTTACTGAAAAAGGGATAAGGTCACTACCTACATCATAAACATGAAGCACAGTAATTTCCCCCAAAATCTTCACTTTGTTAAAATGAATATATGTTAAGTAACAGGAAAATATTTGGCAGCATTCTCTCTTAGTTTCTGATCTTTGTAATGCAAAGTATGGTGAGGGGAGATAACTTCTAACATGGAAATTATTTTGGTGCAAGGCTGAGAGTTGCACTATTCAAACCCACTCTTTTCCCCTTTGTGCTTATTTAGCCCATTCACAGTCATTTTCACATTCTCCTCTTTTGAAAAACTAGTGGAAGTGTCTCCTAACACATGCATCTTCCCACTTCAGAGGGTGTGGCTTATCAGAAACAAGAAAATTAGAATATGGAACATCTTTAGAAACCTTTCTAAAGCCTCCCTTGACTATGCTTCCAGGTAGTCTCCAAAGGGTTTTTGCCTTAATACTCATTTGCAAGATGCAGTGGCAGAAATTTATCATCATGATCTCTTGTGCGATGAAATGTCAATAACAGGAAGAATTTTGTGAATTAGACGTGCATTTCCATCCTTTTTTTTTTTTTTTTTTTTTTTTTTTTTTTTGTTGTTGTTTTTTGTTTTTTTTTTTTTTTTTTTTTTTTTTTTTTTTTTTTTTTTTTTTTTTTTTTTTTTTTTTTTCCCCTGGGGCTTCATGCTGCAGTGTAAAAGGCCATTTTACCAGTAGGAAAAAAAAAAAAAAGTTCCTGTTTTCTCATCTGTTTCATTACCAATTTTCCTATTTTTTTATGCGGTCCTAATGACACAGTTATGAGTTCTGAAAGACTGATAGATAGATTTCTATCACCCCAAGGGGAAAATGT
This sequence comes from Megaceryle torquata, assembly GCA_024611175.1. Lineage (NCBI taxonomy): Eukaryota > Metazoa > Chordata > Aves > Coraciiformes > Cerylidae > Megaceryle > Megaceryle torquata. The sequence continues at coordinate 59,131 of JANIJG010012061.1, read as the reverse complement.
CAGTGACCTAATTAGGAGTTTATTAATGCATTTCCTTATATTCAGAATTATCCCACATCAACTTCCGGAATATTTTTCTTTGCAAAACCACATAAATAAAATAATATTTCCTGAGGACATTTATTAGTCAAGAGATAGAATGTTTCATGGAAAACTCTTGGCAGTTAGGATAATGAAATATGAGATTCTGTGCAGTTTTTCAATATTCTGCAATGTGTCTAGGTTAATTTGAATGTGCCAGGGCTATAGACATGGAAGACTTGATCTTACACTATTTTACACCTTGTATTTAAGCAGCGGTCAAAATGGCCTGATATGTCATATAGACTGTATGTCATAATGACACTTCACTAAACATCAAAGGTGCATATTGAAGATTTTCAGACATGGTTGCAAGATGAGTAGGCTTCAGGACTTCTAGACTTCCAATTTGGCATTCGCATTTGAATCTGTACAGTGTCACACATGTCACCAAGGCTAAGTACATTATGAATTCTCACTTGAAGACATTTTGTGTTAAATTTGAACAGCTTTAAGTTTTAAGTGACCATCAGAAACATCCAGTTAGGGAAGAAATAGATTCACAAAATGTAATAGACTTGTATTTTATTATACAACTTCTTCTATAAATACTGGTGTTTAAGCCTTAATTGTGCCCCATCTCCTTGCTCCATTTTTTCATTCTTTACTTCTCATGATTTATTTTGTCTTCGTTTTATTTGTCTGATCCATAACCCAAAAAAAAGTCCTGAATACAAATTGAAAGACAAGACATATTTTTTCTTCTCTGTCCCATATCAAAATAGAAAAGAAGTTAAAAAAAATAGGAAAAATCTTGAGAGGACTCACTTAATGTACCTCTCCCCCCAGTTTACATTTCTTACTGCTTTCTCATAATCTCCCAAGAAAACCATTTGGTCTGTACCAGAGAACTATTCAGAGTGGGATGTATTTGACCTAATGTGTTGCTAATCACCTATATTAATGCAACTGAATACCATCCTCAGAGCCTAGGGGCTTGGCTTGGTTGCCTTTAAGAAGATGTGGGGTTTCAAATGCCATAGTACAGCCAGGATAGATAGAGAGTAGATCTGACACTAGAGTTAGAGGAAAAATTGCCTTCAGTATCAGCAGCTGAAAGCTAACGGAGTTCCCTGAAGACATTTCAAAAAGTTTCTCAGCTTCCATGTCTGTAATCAAACTATGTCTTCTTTCATCCACTGCACAAGAAGTGGAATTCAGCTGCCTACTCTAGATGCCCGAAAGTAACTTGCCAAGCCTCTAGTTCCCACGGAGGAACATAGATGTCCCATAGAACCTTTGTCAAGCCTGCAAGTCCCAGGAAGATGCATTAGTTTCCACAAGATATCTGAGAAGTTGTTAGAAACATATTTAGTCAACCTAATGCTGCCTGAGTCTCATGAGACTAGTCTGTTACCATAGGGATCACTGATGTGTGTCTAAAACAAGGAGGTACAAATCCCATGAACTCAATTTTATTGCCCAGAGGTAACTTTATGTCAGTGTCATGCATCTGGTTCTTTCAGATGCCTCTAGTTATCCTCACTTGTCTTTAGGAGCAGTTCCAGTTGATCATCAGTCTCTCATGGTTCTTTTGTTGAGGTGGATGTTTTCCAGACATTCTAGGGCATCTCAAATGTCAGCGGATACTTCAGCATAAGCAACTAAAACAAACTCTCTTCTCCAGTAGGTCTAGGGAAAACCACAATGTTCCCTGTACCTCAAAGGATGTCTTCTATACGTCAAGATAGTGCCATAAGCCATATTTACAATGGCAGAATGGTCTTAGCTACACCCACAAGGACCAGAACTATAGAGGGCAAAGCTGAGTGACATCTGAAATATCTGTGTATGGGAAATACTCATGTTTTAAGATATTTTCTTGTTCTGAATAAGAACATAAACATCTTTATGAAAAATACCATATAAAATGGTACAGAATATAAGGAATACATTCATAAAAAATTATTACAAAGCACCTTTAAACACTTTCAGCTTACTGTACTGTATGCAGGGGTTTGTTTGTTTGGGTTTTGTGTTGTTTGTTGTTTGTTTGTTTGTTTTGTTGTGTTTTTGTTGTTGTTGGGGGTTTTTTTGGTTGGTTGGTTTTGTGTGTGTGTGTGTAGTTCAAAGTGCAGCTCCATTCACTCTCTGCTTCTCCTGGGAGGTGTAGCTGTAATGCCTTTTATTTCCATCATGTTAAGTGCTCTGGACCCTCTGACAGGTATTGTAACATATTTTTATAGCACCTGTTGAATCTAGTGTGCAAAGTTCTGCTTGAAAATGGTAACTTGGTCATACATATTTTTGTCCTCATTAAATCTTTAAGTTAACATGTGGAATGATACTTTGGAAAAATTACGTTTATAAAAATCTTGACAGGCATGAAATAATGGAGTGAATGGAGGAGGAAAAGAACCTGCTTGCATTGTAAAGTGACCTTCAGCAGCACACAGCTAAATGTACATTTATCTACTGAAAATAAAAAAGAAAGAAAAATGACTACTTAAATACTTTATCAAAGAGTATTCAAATAATTCTATCATGGATACTAGTATTCATTTGTACATTGTCTTCTGAGAAAGAAAAGTACCCTTTGACTATATCTCCGCATTTCCTAGAGTCATGCAATGAACCACATTTGCCTTTCAGACCAGCATAATCATTTGGTAATCACTGAATTTGGTGATCTGGACCATTAAGTATCTGCCATGCCATGTGCAGTGTTTGAATTTAGAAGAAACTTGCTAGAATTTCAAAAGCATGTGGACCATGGACCAATATTAGTCATGTGAAGTCTAGCAGAAGTGGCTGAGTATCAAGGAAAAAGAGGAGCATGTGCTTAAAGCACTGCTTCTCAACACTGCTCATATCAAGACTGTTTCCATTCCCAAAATTAGTTACAAATGTGTATTCCATTCTTCCCATTTGTTGGAAGATCTGTCCCTGAGATAGAGCAAGGAAGTAATTCCTCTTGCCCAACTGAGAAAGTTGTTTTAGGACTTTTCTGAAGCTAACGTGGTACTTTGCCGTCCTAAACAGGAAAAGAGACCATGGGTTCAGAAAACATGGAAAAACTTCTGACAAACATAATTCCAAAGAAACCAGATTACAGTAGCTGGCATGTCGTCTTCAAGACCTCAGAAGCTAAATCCCCATTGTAATCCACCCCACTGATTTTGGTGTGACCAACTGGGTAAACTGTCACTGCACATAATACATATTTTTTCTAAATCCAAGCAAAGGTTTCTGCCCATTTGAACTTCATGTCATACTCTTTTGCTAGTGAAAATAGCAATACAACAAAGATCTGCATTATTATGACAAGTGAAGAAAAAAATTGATGATTTGTAATAACCTAAAAGAAATTTCATACATCACTGAAGACAAAGAAAACTAAAAATAAAAGAGATTGGGGTTATATTTCTTTTTTTAATAATGTCAGTCAAAAATGTTCCAGTCAGTGGTCTGAACACCATGGATGAGGACAGATTTACCACTTCACTTCACTGAATAACAATTTCAAAGCTTAGCAAAATCTTTGTAAGAGGAGATGGTGAAGGCTTAAACTTCTTGTCAACAAAACACCCCAGACAAATAATGCATTTTGATAAAATGCAGCATGATCCTTGAACTGTAATATCTAAATGACGTAAAAAGTTCTAAAGGAAGGATGAAAGGAATTTGTAAAGAATCAGTGATACTAAATAGACTCATGACCAGTTCTGCTGTCACATAAAAGAGTGGGGACAAAGCCGCATAGTACAGATAGCCTTGTAATCTCTAGGTAGTGGGAATAATGGTAAACTCTATTAAAAGGGATATGTGCAGACTGCTGACTTGGGGAAAAAAAGACATGAGAATGCAGTCAACACTGCAGGCTCACTTGATGACCAAATGATTGCTTAGAAATTAATTTAATACTCAGATTGCAAATGAATTTAATACTCAGATTGCAATATGGGCCTGATTTCTCTTAGTTCATGGTGTGTTTTGTGGTTATCTTATGCAAAACTTCCGAAGCTTATGCTGCTGCTGAAAGAGGGTATCCTTCTTTCCTCCATCCCAATACTTGAGAAGCTTTGTGATTGTTGGTGTGGATAAAAGGAAGGATGAGGGAATGCACAACCTCTTGAGTGGGAATATGATCTTAGACTGTGAAACTACACTTTATTTCAGAACTAATTTATCATCAACAATTACATGCCACAGCAACACAGTGGCCTTCCACATGTGGATTCTTCATGTTATGCTGGATTTGATGGCTATTCTTTCACTTCAGTTGATAACTCAGTGGCTAGATGAGTTACCAAATATTACTTCTGTTTTCAGATTGAACAAAAAAACTTATAAAGAGGCATACAACTGACACTCAATATTGACAAGAGCATTTTATATTAGGTTTTTAAGGTTTTAGAAACATTTTCATAAAAAAAGGTGAATACTTTAAATATTTGTGAATTAAAAGCATTATGACAGAGCAGAATGAATGACATTTTACTTGTGTTCATTTATTTTTCCATTCTTATTTTTTCACGTTGTCTTTACTGATTATGTTACACAAACATGTTCTGCAGAAATATGAAATGACTAATATAAGTAGTTAGTGGCAGTACCAGGGATGAAGTTTTATATCAGCTGCAGGCTACAAGAACAAATAAAAATAAGCATGAGAACACAATAAAAAAAAAACCCAAAACAAACAAAAACCAAACAAAACAAAACAAAAAACCCCAAAACAAAACACCAAACCAAACCCCACCTAATTAGAAAAAGAATAATCTATGGACAGTTTTGTAATTTTTAAGGATAGTTCAAGTAACAATGTACAAATCTGCTGTTAGAAAGTGAAAATTATGACTAATGCTGGGTATCACAGGGATTTACATTGAGATGCTCCAACAAGAAATTAATATCTATAAGAATACATATATGGTAAATAATAATAAACTATTATTGACATTTGGAGTCGTTCTTTCAAAACTGGATGCACAAGATGACCTTGTAGAACTCACAAAATATTTGTTGAGTGCTTCACCTTTCAATGGCGTTCAAAGAGACATTTGTGTTGCAAAAAACTATTGTGAGGTACCTGGCTTGGAATGTAGTGCTCTTCTTCAATGTAAATATAGTGTCAGTGCAATAAAGTCTTCTTCTGTGCCAGTTAGAACCAGAGCCTGCCTCTTTACACAACAAAGGAAGCTTTAAAATGTGTCCCAATGGTGTAAGATGGAAAAAATTTTGATTAATATTTTAATTCTGGTTTTCATCTGTTTTGAATTCATAGTAATATAAACTCTATAGTAAAAAATAAATAAATAAATATATATATATACTATATAAAAATATATAGTATAGAAATATATAGTATATTATAGTAATATAAACACAGTAATATAATATAAAGAATGTCTGAAGCTAGCAGAGCTATCCAAGTGTGAGACCAGCTTGAGTGTTGTCATTAACCCATTTTAACGCTTATTTCCTCATTTAATTTATTTGCTTTTGGTAATTTTCTTTGCTTGACAGTAAGGCTTTTCAGGTGACTGCTTGCATGTGGTTGCTTTAATACAATAAAGTAATAGACTTTCAGATGTTAAGGGACATACTTCATGCCCCATCAACCCCTTCCCATCTGTAGAAGTGTATGCACAGGTATGCATTCAGTTGTATATGCATATGTGCAAGAGAGATGAAGTTGAGAAATGAAGGTGAGAAATCAAGACGGTGCACTTCAAACTTTCCTAGACCTGATTTCCAACAGTCACTGATGTACCTGGGAGACCTAGTAAGATTGAGCAGGAAGGTTCATCTCAAAGGTTATAAACCTAAAAATAACCTTTGAAATATTGAACAGACCCCGTAACAGAGAAAATTGTGCCTGTGCCACAGAACAGCAACAGTAGTCTTTTTGAAAGCTAAAGATAGCTGCACTGCCCACGACAGCAAGCTGCCTCAGGTCCCACACTTGGAAAGAGGGTGGCCGCAGAGGTGGCCACAGGCAGTGGAAGCACCACTGGTGCTAAAATAACATATTAAAACAATTTTTATTGAAGTTCTTGCTTAAAAGATAGATTCTTAAAAGGGTCACTTTAACATGAAAATAGCAGAAAGAGGTCATGGTACCCTTGGAAAAAGGAAGCAGGGTTTCCTTTTTTAAAATGAGAATGAAATACACAGAAATACATCAGACACTCTATCAGAGAAATAGTCCTCAGGATAGCCTCAGGCACTGGCAGAACAGACAAATAGCAAAGGGTGAGGTCTGTGGGTTTGTGTGCTTTAAGGGTATATGGTGACCCCCAGAGAGGCTAATAAGACCAGGTGAAGAGACGGAGAGAGGGGAAAAAGAAATACACCCAGACATCCTTTCAAAGGTGAAAGGCACTGCTGGAGGCATAGCATGCATTATGCAAGTGCTCACAGCTGTACAGCTCCTCCAGCTCCTCAGTATGGTTAGCACCAGTGTAACTAATGATGCCAAATGTATAATGAGCAGGTGAGGGACCAGGAGCAGGCTTTTCACTGAGGAATCTGAAGTATTAAAGAGCTTTTCTACAGAATCAAAATGGGTAGCTGGATAAGGACTTTTGTGCATGCCAGAAAGTATAAACCTGTTCCCTAAGACTCTTGGCCAGGAGCTCCAGGGCACTATGCCCTGCTGGAGCTCAGCATTGATGTGAGCCAAGTGATGTCTGGGGAGCCACAGAGGGCCAGAGGTGGGAGTGATGTCAGGACATTGGGGGAGTGATGCACAGTGCATAGCTGCATGGTGACAGGAGGGGATTCATGTTTCTGTAGGGCAAACATGGTGTGCTGAGGAGGGCTCAGACTCATGCAGTATAGGCTGGTGCTGACATTGTGTACATTTCCCAAAGAGTCTGTAAGGTGATCCCCAGCCACTTATGCTTCCTATGTATACTTGAGGAGCTGCATCAAGCAACATGGTGCAGGGGACAACTCTTCTACCTTTTCTCCATTCCTCTGTCAGCCTAGGCTCATAAATCCTCATCCATGGTGGGAAGAAAGGCCCTGATAACACCATGCTCCTGCACTTGAAGCAGCCTCCATAGTCTGCGTCTCCTCATCCTACCTCCCAAAAACATGATTGATTTTCCTGTGTCCCTGTGCACCCAAAATCACTCTGACAGGACAACAAGGTAGTAGTGCTAAATTCCACAAGGACTTGAGAGCTCTAGCTGGTAATACAAGAAGTGATGTTTTTGACAGACAGAAGTCTTCTTTGGTATCAATGAAAACAAAATCTCACCAAGGTAAAAAGGAATCTGCTAGTAGTCATTCACCTTATCTGCAACTGCTGATATGGCTCAAGAGCAATACCTTTTTTCTTTTAATATAAATGCAAAAATGCATTGTAAGAAACATGTTCTTCTTGCAAAACACTGCTTTAGATTAAGAACTTCTTTTTCCACAGCTCTAGTTGCATGATACAGCATCAACCAATATAAGTAAGTGGGACAATTTGGAAAGAAATGGCCACAGCAGCATCTCTGCCATTGTCCAATTTCTCCAGTACTATCAGCTTCCGGCTCTAAAGTACTTCTGCTTTGTTGTCTTTCTCAGCAGCCCCCCAAGCTTCCATGATGCTAAAATAATCTGCCAGATAATAACTAACCATTTCAAAGACATATGAACAAAAGAAAATTATTTCCATCCCCCAGAAATAATTGCCTTTCTACCTCTGATTTCTGTGGTGATCGAAGTGGACTTCGTGCCTCAGAGCAAAGTAAACACATATGTTTGGGAAGGCTTTTAAACTACTTGGCACCAAAGCACCTCATGCCACCAAGAGAATATTTTCTCAACATTACAGGCTTCTGATGTGTATGAGCACTGGCTTTCAGATTCCACGTGTCTCTTTGAGATACAGTTGGTGGTGTGGTGGTATGTGTGACCTCAGACATCTGGACTAGCTGTCAGCCAGAACCTTCAGTGACTGCAGCACCATACTGAGGCTCTTTCACATCAGATGGAGAGGAAAATATTCCCAGATATTGGCTTTCTCCCAAAAACAGTACTTCCCTTGGATCACACCTCATGCAAAACTCTGTATGAACTGAAGAGAGAGATGGGCTATTGGTGTATTTTGCACAGGCTGTCTGTTGGCTTTATTGTAACTGACGACAGTTTCAGCCTGGAGGAGGCATGACTGCATGTTGCTTTGTGCACATATATACTACTTTGCCTGCTGTTTCAATTTGATTTTGTATTTTCTCATTGAAGAAGATGAGACAAATAAAAATTATCTCACTTCCATAGCAAAAAAACATGTGTCAGTTGCAAGCGCTCCTGCAAAAAAAGATAAAAGTTTGCACATAGAACAAAAAAGAAGTATGGTTTTCACACATATACTAACAAACCAGAATGGTTTTTGAAGGTAAAATCTATTTAATCCCTCTTCCATCCACAGTTCCTGGAAAAAAAAAGCCACATGTTAGTACTAACACTGAACAGTATCACTGAGATTACAAAGTGCCCTCATTAGAAATTTGCATCCAGATCCTGTGGGCTTTTGAAGGTATCGTTGCAGAAGTGAGATAGGGCTGTCATTTGTCAAGTGATTCTCTGGGATAAAATTCTCATATACCAGCTGACTTTAATCAAGCAGAGATCAATATCTCTCAAGTTAGGCAGCTTGCTCATAAGTCCTCTGATAGTGCTGCTGAGCAGCCTCAAAGGACCCCAGTGAGGACTGAAAAAGTTAAGTAAGTGTCAAGCAGAAGCCGAGTACTTGGATGGAAAAAACCCCCCAGAGCTGAGAGAGGCCTGTTCATCACTGTATCATGGCAAGAAGAGAGAAGGCTTTTCCTGTGGTGGAGCTCAGCTATGGCATGCCAAGTGTGGTACCCACCTCTCTCCTTTGAAGAGATGATAGGGTTAGGGTTAACAAAAAGAACATGGAAGAAGTGTCCAGAATATATAAAAATCTCATGTTTATCACAATTCCAATGGAGAAAAGAGCAAGTAGTAAAGTGTGATAGAGGGTATAGAACAGTAGCCCCATGTGGCGAGCAAAGAAAAAAGAAATGCCCATCATCAGCATCATACTCCTGGACATGCTGATGACCTGCAACACTGAAGAAAAGAACCTGTGCACTCCAGGGGAGCATAGCAGTGGAAAAAAGGGCAGGCATTAGGAAGGGAGTGTAAAATGATTTAAACAGTGCCTTTATTGAAATCCATTTTATAGTAGTATGACTATTTCCTAAAGCAATAATTAGATCAAGACTAGTAACTCTCTGATTAGATAGTTAAGATTTCTATTACACTAACAATAAATGCTTGGATTTGTTTAAAAGTTGTGTATTTTTCTGCCCATAGCAAGATTTTGAGTGTAACAGTGACTAAGTGCAGAATTGGAGTTGGTATGTAGTTGTTTATAAGTGAAGGATTAGAACAGGAGCCAAAGGAAGACTGTGGGTGGGATTTACACCCACAAAGGTGAAAATCTAGGAGGGTTAAAAAAAACCCCTAAACAATTATAAATTGGACTTCGAGGACATTCTGCTCATTGCAAAATGGTTTGGTAATGGAGGGCAGTGAAAATTAAGAAAAAGAGGAATTATGGAGCATGAATGCAATAAACTGACCTTGGTTGTCCTGCTCTTCCTGCTTAGAGACCATATTGTGTTTCATGCAGACAGTTACATCAGGATCTAGAGAAACATTACTCCCAGCAAAGCCAACAGTCCTTGTCAACAATCTCACTAGCTCTGGGATTGCTCTAAGAAGTGAGATTAGAAAAGTATTTTTCGCATCTCAGGTGAGAGCTGGCTATACTTGGATAACTCTCTTTTACTTTTCCATAAATATTTTTCATTTGTCTGTTTTGGGCTTTTTTTTTTTTTTTTTTTTTTTTTTTCGTTTTATTCCGCATTCAAAAAAAAACAGAAGTTAAAACTTTATAAAGGTTTTAGTTTTTCACCCTTTTTTAAATCAA